>JAHZNA010005431.1:0-12774 GCA_027743935.1 Sinodicranocentrus sp. ZH6 | reverse complement strand
ATTTTCTTATGTGACGTGTAATACCTCATTCGAAGGGGACTTAAACGTGGAGTCGAATGGTTTAATTAGATTTTTAAAAATACGCTATCAATTAAGACCGTTTAATCAATATTTTGCTGCTTGCTTCGCTATTTCTGTAACACCTTACAGGTTTTTATTTAGCTTTATGGAAATGTATGCACTCCTATTTAGGTTTTTATTACAACGACGACGGAAAATAAACTTCGATTTATTCAAATTAGTGCTTCCAATGATCAACCCTTCTGTAAGTGGTTACATTACATAATTTCCCTTATCCCTTTATGTATATTAAATCGCTAATCGTATATGATGTTTCCTCACGTAGCGTTCCCAATGAAGCATATTATTCCCTTTTCGCCATGGCTTCCACTTTTAACGGTAAGTATTACTGGATCGTTTGCAACTCCTCAGTTAGCCAATACAACGGAAGATCGAGTGCGGGTATCCGTTTATAGAGTGGATGAGAAAAGCAATATCAGTGAGGTAACCATTGAGACGAGTATTCAATTAACACCTCAAAACCATATATTTATACAGGATTGTCAAAATAAATGGTTGCTATCTTTTTTTCAGAGCATTAGTGAGGTCTGGGAAGTTCCAATTTTCACTAAAGGCCTTGCGAGGGCTTCGGACTTGACCTTGAGCCACTCATTCAGTTTAAAAAATTTATCAGAATTGTAAAGAAAATATTCGTCACTATTTATAGCATACCATGCCATTTATTCGTCTCATTTTGATCGTTGACTTTGGTAGGTTTTACGACAATGCTGACGATAGCTTCATGTTATTATTTGAAACAACAACTGAACTAAGTTTCCCAATGTCAATGTCTATCAAACTTCTACCGAAGAGTATTGAAAATGGAGCTTTGTTTGGAGGGCTGGTTATGATTGGCTTGTACATCTTAATCATTTTTGAACTTATAAATCGAACATTATCTGCTATGTTGGCGGCTGCAGTTGCTATTGGGATTTTATCTGCTGTTCACGAGGTAAATTCACCTTTCAGTATGATTTCCTTTATGAGCTCGCGTAAATATTAATATCCCAAACAAACTTCTGATTCTTATCGTTATTGTGAAATAACATTGTAGCGTCCATCGACAGAGGAAATGGTGTCGTGGTTGGATATGGAAACATTGATATTGTTATTCTCTATGATGGTCATGGTGTCAATTTTGTGCGAAACCGGATTTTTTAATTATTGCGCATTCGTAATGTACAAAGTAAGTTAGTTCAATGTTGGTAAACGGCTAAAAGGTTTTTTTATAGAATGCAATCAGTAATCTAAATCTTACCACTACTAGATAACAAGTGGTGCAATATGGCCGATGGTTACATCGCTATGTCTCTTCACTGCGATAGTGTCAGCGTTTTTAGATAACGTCACGACGATTTTATTAATGACTCCTGTAACGATTCGAATCTGTGAAGCAATGCAGTTAAATCCCGTTCCCGTTCTGATATCCGTCGTCATATTTTCAAACATCGGAGGTGCAGCGACTCCAGTTGGAGATCCACCCAATGTCATAATTTCAAACGACCCGGATGTCATCAAGGCGGGAATCGACTTTTCCTCGTTTGTGACTCACATGTCTTTGGGGCTTATACCGGTAACTATAGTTGCTTACATCCAACTGCGGATTACTTTCCGCTCTTTGAGTTCACTTCAGTTTGAAGTCCCGTATCCAATCGCAGGTATATAGGAATTATAAAAATAGCTGAAGAAAGCTGTCCCGTATTATTTACAAATACACCATATGATTCCTTCAATTCCTGCAGAATTAAAGCGTGAAATCGAAGTATGGAATCGTGCCGTGGCATCACTTTCCTCATATTCCAAGGATGAAAGCCACGTAAAGGTAATTCTTCAAACCAAAGTTCTCCAGCTCAAAAGCGAACTAAAACTGAAGAAACGAATGGGAGGGTAAGTACAATGGATTATATCGCCTTAGGCAGTTTTTGGCTACCTAAAATGACTAACCGCGATTGTGGAGTGACATTTCATATTCTTTACAGACAAACAGTAGAAGGGTATAAAGCAACGCTAGCAGAGCTCGAAGAATCTGTAAATCAAATTTCCAAACAATTTAATTCCTTTTTTATTGGCATGATTTTATTAGTATCAATATTTTATTCCTAGTGTCGAATTAAAGACTGGCCGCTGTTGATCAAATGCGGAATCGTTTTGTCTTTGGTCATCATCATATTTTTTATCCATTCGTTCCCCCAACTAAATCTGTCCATGGGATGGACTGCCCTATTAGGTGCAGTATTGTTGCTTGTCATTGCTGATAGGAAAGAGTTAGAAGGAATTTTCGCGCGAGTGGAGTGGTCAACCCTCATATTCTTTTCAGCGTTGTTTATCGTTATGGAGGTAAAGTTATAAATTACTTTTAAATTAGTCTTTCGTGTGTTGTGCGATGCTTAATTCGTTCAATTTTATAATGTCATTTCAGGCAGTGTCCAGGCTAGGACTTTTAGATTGGATTGGAAGACAAACTGAAATAGTTATTCTTCATGTTAACCCTGAGTCTAGGACTATTGTTGCGATTCTAATTATTTTATGGGTGTCAGGAATTGCTTCAGCATTCATTGACAATATCCCGTTTACCACTATGATGGTAAAAATTGTTACCAGAGTGTCCACTTCTCTAAGTCTACCACTTAATCCTTTAATTTGGGCTCTGGCATTTGGCACTTGTCTTGGTGGTATGTCGCTGGATTTCTAACTGTATAAAATATCATCTTATGCCACTATTTAATAACATGACCTTGTTACTTTAGGAAATGGGACGCTTATTGGGGCTTCCGCTAATGTAGTATGTGCGGGAGTTGCTGATCAACACGGTTATAGATTTTCATTTGTTGAGTACTTCAGGTAAAAAAAGAATTTAAACAAACGCGTTGTTACTTAAATAAAAAGAATGCTCATTATTCTTACATACATTTCAGGATTGGATTCCCAATGATGATTGTTTCTCTTGTCGTTGCATCCGCATACCTTACCATTTCGTATTATCTTGGGTTTTATTGAATGAAATCTATAAAAAAATGTCTGAATATTTTTTATCAATGATGTCAACGTCAGTACAAATAAAGAGATTTTTTAAACGCAATTATTTTATCATTAGTGTATTTTATTATCGAATTTCAATCTTGAATGAGCACATGTATAAAAACGGCAAACACATACATAATTACAAGCGATATAATAAAAATCACGGAAAGGGCAAAAATTTCCAAGAAAACCATGTCCATGTTATATTGTGCGAGAAGCATACTGATGCTGATGATCCATCAAAGATATAGCCACCGATTTCCCACATGATAAATGGAGCAAAATAAATGTAGCTGTATTCTGAATTATAGAAACCGTCGTACCCCCATAAAACGTATCAAATTCAGAATTTAATTACTTTCTCACAATAGTTGTCACACCAGTGGCAATAAATTAATATCTATATGTTAAAAGTTCGTTTGAACAAAAATTTTGCGAAAATAAAGAGTGCAGTAAAAAAGGACAACAGCGGGAACGAAATGGTACGAAAGAAACTGATGTCGATACTTAATATTTCGAAATTACTCTCCCAACGCTTCTCCACGATCTAACTGATCTCAAAGAGTAGAACATGGGTGAGTATTCTCGGAAGCTCAAGTTCGTTTACAATGAGAGGAAGCTTTTTCCCGAGCAAACTCCGAAGATAGAGTCTGGTTTGGTGTTGAAGTGACTTAGGATTTCTGGAAAGGTGTAGGAGACACTCTTTCTGATCCGGTGATAGAGCTGAACATCTTCTGATCATAGGCGGATCAAAATCCTCGGCAGTGCTGGCAAGTTCTGAGAATAATCTCTCATCTGGTGCGACACTTTGCAAGCAATTGAGAATACCAAGAGGGTGTCGAAATTGTGACTTGAAAATAACTTTGGCTCCATATCTCATTAAAATCTTGATTACTGTCTGATCCAGCTCAGTATTTGAGGAGAAATATTCACCAAGGACGGATTTTAATGGCATTCCATCATCACTGATGACCACTTTATTTGGATCTGCTCCATGCTCCAAGAGGAGTTTCAGAATTGTCAGTCTATTTGGGATGTTATCGGAGCACACCACATGGAGTGGGCTTCCAATAATTGGAGAGCTTGAGTTTACATTTGCTCCTGAATAGTCATGCAAAACAAAAATTGGCACGTTCATTAAAGCGTCTCAATGGCTGCGAGTCAGTTTTGCTGAGGAATGAAAAAATATTGACGTGCAAGCATGACATGAAAATTGTTATTACCGGCTTCTAGGAACAATTTCACAAGAGTCGGATCTCCACGTAAAATAGCCAAGTCGATAGGGGTGGGTTTTTGATATTCTGGAGGAAAATTCACTCTTGCTCCTTGTTTCAGTATGAGTGATGTTGAACGGACCATTAACCGAATCATTTCAGACTTCTGCTTACGCATAAAGCACTATTAGATTCAAAGATAAATGTATTTTCTGTACCAAGAAGTATGCGGGCGGCATTAAAATGCTGGTTTTTTATTGCCAAATGCAACGGTTCTTCTGAAAGCGTTGTAGCTGGGTACAACACTCCGTCACTGATATAGTCTCTGTAATCAGTTTTGGCACCGTTCTCCAACAACATCTGCGATTGACATTTGAAAACAAATGGCACATGACGACATTTGTAAAATTCCCAAACATCATGAAGATCGCGTTTACGATTTCATACTGTAAATGTTTGCTATTATATACACTATGAGTGTGACCTTCACCGATCTAAATATATAACCTGCTTGTGCAACTCACATATATTTTAATCTGCACCAAGTTTAGAAATCTCATGGTAACGCATTGATTTTAGCAAAAATGGCTAGTAACAAGAAATACGAAACCTAAAACCTAACGTTGACAATTATGTGTGGCGCGATGCTGTTTCACAAATGTCAGATTCAACTTTGTCAAGCGAATCTTAAAAAAAGTTCCAATTACAAAATTCTAAACTACTCTTACCAGAATCATCAAATTTGAAAAAATGCTGCATCTGCATGCTGTTGTAAATGTTTCATTATCATTCACTCATCAACAATTAAACTCATCGACAAATTTGTAGTATAGTCAAGACAAGAATAGTTTTTGTAAAAAGATGGGCTCACTCACCTTCATCATTTCAGTGTAACCATGCTCTGCAGCCAAATGCAAAGGTGAATAGCCGCAGTCATCAGTTGAATTTACGTCGCAGCCACGGACAAGAAGAAGACGAACAGCTTCAGTGTATCTCTGCCATACAGCGTAATGGATGGGTCGTAAGCCCTATAGGAAATTTCAAATAGAGCCAAACTAAACATGTATGTATGTTTAATCTTTGAACCAACACGCATATCACTGTCTTTTTTCTTAAATAGCGTCTTTGTGCAAGCCATTCCATATATAAACTTCACGAGCCAACGCACAAAAGGAGATGAAGAAAAGGCTTTTCTTCTTGGCTTGTAAGATTTTTGTCTCTAAAATTCTACGCAAATACACGAGACAGTTGACTATGGATTAAATGCATCGTGGAACTCATACATATCTTGATGATCATATTAGTTCACTGGGATGTTTTTGAGGTTTTGTCTGTTGTCCTAATAAACGATGTTTTTTCTTCAGATTAGCTCCTACAGTTCATTCCTACGAAAATATCTGCATTCATGAGAAATTAAATTAAGCTTGTGCGAATCATCATGTGACAAATCGACGTAGATTGGCCTACATCAGCGAGTTTCATGCGTACTTGGCTTGGCATGGATGCATAATTGTTATCTGTGATCAGTGGCTCTTTGCATACATACCCATGCTACAGTGGCAACTGGCAATGCGTAAATTGCAAAGTTCGTAAAAGAAGCGAGAGAGTTCACGATACAAACAAGATGACGAGTTCAAGGCTCCATATTTGCAGTCAAGTGGAGCCACATAACAAAAGACCTAATCCACTTGTGAGAATTTCAATTCTTTAGAAGAACGTCTGTGTCACGGCTGGATGCTTTTAAAATCTCCATAAAACGGGATGGAGTTCGGCAAAGAAAAGGAAAGTTATCGAGTGAGTAATTGCGTTTTACGCTTGAAATACGGCGTTGCATAATTATGCAGCAGTGCAAGACGTTTTCCAAACCAGCTACATCGTTAATGTTTTCGGAAGAGGCATGTATGAAAGTTATGAATGTGTGTTTGGACTCGCCATCCTTTACATTTGCTCATGAAAACTGACTGACTTTAACTGGAAAGTAATCAAAACAAAGAAAGGGTAAACTGTAGGCAACGTGGGCAAAACCAAGATCGTGAATCATAACACTTGCAGGAAAAACTGATCATTTCGTATGATATAGCATTTTATGAAATCGGGTTTTGTTTCCTGGTGTCGACGTTTCCGTTCGGGCAGTGGCGTACTGACGATGTGGAATTTCCGAGTGTTAGATGCGCAGTTTGTTGCATTACAGATTACATCCGTTCAATGCACTTGCACTTTGAACACTGCTAATTTTATATGCGTTTTAGGAATTTGCATATTACTTCATGATGTTATTTTTGAGCAACACATGAAAAATACAATGACATATCGATCGACATATTCTCTCGTTCTCTGTCTCTCGTTGTTTGGATTTTGGATTATCAGAGTGGCGATATATGGAATTTGGTGTTTACCTGAGTAACTGCATCGTTGACCTGAAATAGAGTAAAATATTTTTTAAACTCAGAATTAAACATTTGCACTTGATTTTTCCTAAACATCATTATAAGGACAGTTATTGAGCATACCTTTGCACCACAAGCTATAAGAATTCGCAAGTCGTCTGGATCTGCCAATCGGATAATTGAGTCCGCAAACTCCCTTTGCAGGGGCTTGGTAGTACACTCACTCGGCATTCTAGTTTTATCAATCACTATTAGTTATAACTTCCTGTTTAATAGAATATATACCGTTTTATCAGTCGATCATTACGGTTCTTCAGAGCTAAATTGAAAGTTCACACAAAAAGTCTTTATCCTAGAAGTGAAGATTTTAACGTGTAGTCTTTTGCATAAACAATTTCAACGGAGTATAAGGTCATTTGTTTATGACAGTTTATACACAAATATGAATGCATGTAAAGATAGTAAGCCACGTACACAAAACAACAAAATTTGGCATATCGCCAACTGTCCAAATTTTGACGTTATATGTTGAAAATCTAGTTCCTAAAGAACTTTTAGAATCCAAGGACAAAAGTTAACGCTCACTGGGAAAGCAGTCTGAAAATTTTATTGAAAAATATATCCAGATAAACTAAAAACTATGTTTGTGAAGAAAGATGAAATAAGTTTTGTAACTTTAAAACAACGTGGTCATTTTGGTTTGAAAGTCTAGGCAGAAATGAAAAACTTAAGTGTCTAAGCCAACCTTTTTATATTATGTACGTATTTTTGGAGAATAACATATGAGAAATAACATGTTTTCTTGGAAGTATGAAATTCGGATAGTGGTAGCACGTGAATTTTATCTGTACCGCGTACCGCAGTTGATTTTCGGTAAAAACACATATGCATAGAAATGCATGGCGTCTTGCACTGACTTCTTGGCAAAACTTTTCCTGATAACGTTTCTTCACTGTCATAGTCGTAGACTATCACTTGTGAAATATAACACGGGAAAGATAATTGTGGGCTATGCTTAGCCACTGTTTACATGTGCCATATATGAAAAATTATTTTCATGCGCAGATTGTGTGCATTTAAGTACGCTGTTTTGATGCTCATGGACATCGAACAGAGCACTCACATGAACCATCTGACTGTCATGATTATTTTTCGGATTTTAACGAACATACGACTTCGACTTCGGAAGGCTGATAGAGGCATTATCATATTCTGCGAATGTGACGTTGATTTCCGCAGTATTTTGTAGTCACAAATTTACCTACTGAAGAGAATTTATGCTACATGCTTCCCCCCGTCCTATTACGTTTTTCCTTCATAAATATCTACGCCGTGTGCTATCAAAGAATGTTTAATGAGAATTGCAAAAGGTAAAACTTTACGATTCCTGATAATGAAATCAAATTTCCATAGTATTATTGAGTAAGAGTAGATTCAGTTATTTTAACATAAGTGACATTTTTAGTACTGTATATTTTTAAATATCGTAATCTAGCCACTGTTTTATACGTTAATCCCAGTTATCTCACGGTAATAAAAGGAGGAGAGGGAATTTAATTAAATGTGAATTCTATTCTTTAGCACTATTTATTGTGAAGAGCAAATAAAACGTGGAACATATGCTTGTAATTATCTTTCTGGTGAGTATAGGGTTTCCCCAAAATTCATCACCAGTTATTCCTAACAAACCAACGTCAAATAGAAGTGTTGGTGCTTAGCCAGCTAAGAATTGATGCTTAAGAAGAGGATCACAATTAAGTATAACATGCATAACATTTCTTCTCCATTCTACCCACGTTCATTTTTTTGCAAGTTCCAGGTTTTATTTAGCCTTTTATCTTTTCACGGAAATGGAATCAGATCTGATTTTAAGATAAAACGGTATTCGTTTTGCTAGTGGCATAAGTTATGTTTGACTTATCTTAGCTCTATATTTTTATCATATACCGGCCCGGAGTCTGTTTCTGTAAGTTCATAACCAAGTGGTTCGCATTTATACCGGAAGAGCAGTCAAACATTTGCCGTATCTTTGTCTACTTTCCTCGTTTCCCCCCATTTTTATTTAATGAAGAATATCCACTTTTGAAGTCAACTTCGTTCCATTTTGAGCAAAACCATTAAAAGCCATAAGAACGGATACTTCGTACCACTATATCTTTTATGTATTTCCTTTCCTGTTTTAGTTTACATGTTGATATGGATTATGGAAGTACAAAAACTGTACTCTGTGTAAAAAGTAATATGCGGAGAAAAGCCATGTCTATACATAATGCGTCCACAGTATTCTTTCTTTCTCTTGTAGTCGCAGTATTTCTGATGGTAATAATATGGATATGGTCATGCGTTCCGTTCCATGAGCTCATACAATACAAAATACAACTAAAGTGGACTTGTGATTTTTGGAAAATACGAGGAGTCAACATTGAGCAAAATAACCTTTACTAAAATTTGTCAATTGATTTATTTTCTATTTAAAATAGCTACCAAGAATGTAAGTACCGGATAAGTCCACTTAATATAAAATCCTCTTCGACGATAAGATATTGAACAGTGCTCTGTACACAGAAATGTTCATTAATATTAACTTGAATTTCTTTAACTAGCCTTTAAATGTTCAATTCAATTTCACATTTTCAACTCGATTTGCATCTTAAATCGGTAAATTGAAGTTTACAAAACTTATTTTCAGCCGCTCTATTAATTGCCTTTCACCTTCACCCGAACACTTTCTTTCCAAAATTTGGGTCATTCTAACACGTTTTAAGTAGATTGGATGTATACAAATGGAAAATATGTTTGGGGCATCAATTTGATCGTCAAGATGATCAACGTCAACGTTTGGGCAAACAAAAGTTTAGGGATTCTGTTTTTAGAAATATATTCACTCAATGGCTAACTACATTATTGCAACGCTAAAAAAGGGAATTAAGCCGTGTTTCAAAAGTTTTCGTTGATAGCTAAGATAGATTAGATTCCTCAATTAATTTGAAATTGCTGGCCGATTTCGTCATTAATTCCATGTTGATATTTCAATTTCATGGCAAGCATGGCATATTATATGGGGTGCCAGTCTGCAGCAAGCAGCACCATAAAATAACATTATAATTACATTTAATTCTACCGCTTTCAAATATTCATACTGAAAAACTGTTAAATTAATGTAATTCCCCGATTTATTATGCATTCCTGGAAAAGTTCAAATTCCATTCTGATAATATTTCCCCCCAATTATTTCATCAATCATTAGTAATCCAATTCTCCCTCCTCACTCCGACATTCACTCTTGGCCCGAAACTTTACAAACACCCCTCGTACACCGACGAATAAGTTTCTTCTTTTAAGCCTAACTTCCGCTGAACTCAGTTTGACAAAGAAAGCTTATTATTTCCTTTCCACACGAGCGATACAGGCAGATCCATGCATGCCCACTATAGGACAACAGAACACAGCAGAAATAAAATACGCATTCTACTCTGCCCCGCTTTCATGGATGTAGGGAATTGTAGGTAAGTAATGGAAGATTTCATATAGAAAACCATATTACGTGTGGAAAATATCGTAGACAAAACCGTTTTACTTTGGCTTTCCACTTGCAAAAGAAATAGCCGCAAATGACAAAAGGGAACCTTGTGTTCTGTGTTACTGGGCATACTCGTCTTTCCTCCTCGGTAAACTTGTGTTTGTCTCTATGTAAACGAATACAAAAGGGTAAATCCCCCGTGCATCCAGTGTTCAGTGCTCTACTATTTTTGCTAGAGATTCGATTGTGTAAATATAAATCATATCATACGTATAAGGAGCATAAACATAGTGAAGGAGAACGGAGAACGCAGCAGCTAGCAGCAGCAGCAAAAGAGAAGAAAAAACATTAATTTGTCCTCTTCCTCCTTTCGCCTATTCCACTTTTCTTAAAAGAAGGAAACACTGGAAGGATAACATTCGAGTGATTGTGCAAGAGAAAATGTTATATCTATTGATTTCGTAAAATTGTCACAGTCATAAAGTCAATTATATGTAATCCTTTTCGTGGCGGCTCATTATCAGCAGAAAAAAAGCAATTTCATTTGGAAGATAATCCGTGTCTTAACATTTAAAAGTAGTATCCTCTCAATAAAAACAAAAACAAGTTCTGTCTCAAGTCCCAAGCTCCATTTCGTCACTAAAACCATTTCGCATAATCAGATGTCAGAACAGAACCAACTTTAATGTTAGTTATACAAGGTGGAAGGAGGTTTATAAGGAGAGCCTGCCTTGTTAAATGCAAAGCCTGATGTGCTCTCGTTATGGCTTCTGGAGTTAAAAGGTTCGTTGATTGATATATATGCAAGCAAACTTTAGGTGTATTTAAGTGTCCAGTCACAATATAAAATATAGGGCAATGCTATTGCTGAACTGATGTTGTGATCTGATTTGATTGCAGTTAGGAATTTGTGCAAACATTTGTCATAACATAACGGGTCACCATTCATGTGAAAAAGCCTAAAAGATTATAGTTGATAAATATTTCTCCAATGCTTCTGGCTTTTGTTTGGATTTTAAAAGATGTCATTTTTTATTTGCAGAAAGCAGCTTTTTTGACGAGGGAGTGGACCAGTGAATCGTTGTGCATTGTGATTGTGCTTGTTTGAAGACTTTTACGTGTCAATGACTAGCTGGTTCTTGGATGTACATCGGGAGAGGGAGAGGCATATCTTGTGAAAATTTTATGGATATATTTGGTCCGTGGTTCCATCCAGTAATCATTACGCATTATTTCCGGTAATATTTTTTGAGTTTTATCAATGCATATATGAATAGTGAATTATCTCGAGTACTTAACTATAGCAATCCAATTTTTCTGCTTGCTTTGACTCATCTCAAGGAGAACTTGTAATTTTAGAGCTCATAAAATAATGTGTTGGTAATTTGCTGAGTTTCGCGTCGTTTATTGCATACATTTTTCATAATGGTGTGGCAGTAGGCTGATGCTTGTATTGACAAAAACAGTTCTAAATATAATAACTTTTCGAAATACAACGTCTGACCACGTTCATAATATTTTTTTTTGTTTGCGTTTTTTGTATTCCAAATCATGCAATGTGCAAGATCGTGAAAATGAGATGTATTAGGTTTCATATTCTACGCTAAAAAGTTGTTTGTAATATTCAATAGGCTTGTTCATGTGGCATTTCAAACTAATGTGATAATTGAGTCTGTGTTTTTTTTCAATATAGGTTAGAAATCGTTTAGTAGATTTGACTTGGGCTCAGTCAGAGACGTGCTTAGGATTCCGAGGAAAGGATCAAACTCTCCCTGGAAACGGAAAAAATCAGGGTGAAAATGCTGAATCAATGCTTTGAGAAAGTCAACAATCTCATTTGTGGTTCTGAAAGCAGAAGCTGTTTAAATTCGCTGATATTTACGCCCACAAAATCATCCTTGGATGTTCTAGTCTTCTCCTCACTTTGACCAACGGGGTTCTTCTCTTAACTTGTGATAATTTTTCAACGAAGCAGACAGCTCGAAATTTGCTTGTGTAAAACAGAGAGGACTTCTTCACGACAGGATACATTCTACCGTATTACCAATCATTTTTGGAAGCAATCACTATTATATTGGATTGGACCCTCCAATAGTACGTTTAAACGATTCTTTTATTCAGAGAAACAAAATATCCCCATTCCTTTGCAGGATATCGTATTTCAGTTTTCTTCGTTTTATAATGCTATACATCGAACAGCATTATTCGCGTTACTGCTCTCGCTCTTTCTGCTGACATAATAGCTTGCAAAGTTGTACACGGTCGAATTGGGTTCCCGTCATATCTCGTCTCAAATGACACAAAACAAGGACATTTCAGAAGTAAGCCAAGTAAGGTACAACCTGTGGTGATGTACTGTTCGTGCTCAGAGTATTCGTATTACCACTCTTCGTATTCCTCAGAATTCGTAAAAGACATTGAACACACAGAAAACTCGAGTTAAAACAATACGATTATACGATTCAAATTCAAATTCAGTTTTATTTAAGTGTTATGAAAACTTCAGTTACAAACGTAATTGATCTCCCAGTAATAACACCATAGACACTTCTGTGCCGTGGTACCGTAGTAC
>JAHZNA010005430.1:0-33589 GCA_027743935.1 Sinodicranocentrus sp. ZH6 | reverse complement strand
TATGTAAATGAGTAGGTTCCAATGTTGTTCATACGTACAACTGAAATATATTAAATATTTGAGGTGCTAGTATCTACAATACGTTAACCGGATAGAATATGGCCAAGCACACTTCGGGTACATATACTGATAAAAGTGTAGACTTAGCTTTAATTTGCATATTATGCTGATCCAGGAAGACTTTGGCCCATCCCTAGAGAATTTGAGGTGAAGAATATGTGGTAATTCACTTAACTGCTAACACTGTTAATTATGATTGCACATTAGTAAATTGATAGATTTGATGATTAGTACGTAGTTTTAGAAGTTAGCTATTCAATAGTGTAAAAATTAAATGGTAGCACGTTTAATTACTATATTAAAAATATTTATTTGTTATTTATTTTCCGGAGCAACGTAAAAACACTTGTGCACTCACTTACTTACAGAATATTGTGACGAAATAATTCCTTCTGATGTTGGTGTGAATTGTGATCGATTCTTTCCAGATTCTAATGTGTATGTACGATTTTGTATTTGTATTAATTATATGAACAATTGGAATTTTATTAATGGTTTACAGAATCTGTGCGAGAAAGAATGATTCGACTGATTGGTACTGCATATTCCTCCATTCGTCCCCATGATGTATCTACTATGCTAGGGATCCCACTCCAGGAAGTTGAAGTTCTTGTTAATTCAAGGGAATGGAAAATTGTAGATGGAATGATTGAACCAACGGAATGTGAATCTGAAGAAATTCCAGTAAACTCTGGAGAAGAGCAGATAGGAAAACTCACCGATTATGTTTCATTTCTTGAAAATTAGTCGCATTTATATATTTTGTAATACGTATTTCACTTGCGTTATAATTTACATATTCCACCTGGTTGTACATTCTACCGATTGTTAAATTTTCTCTTGTGATGATTACAATTACTTATAAAAATCGGAATTGCGTAATATTTAAACATATAATTCATCTTTTTAGTTAATTATACAAATCAGCATAAAGTTGCAACATTATGTTATTTAGCAATAGTTGGTTTGGTTGGGAAATTAATATCATGAGTGAGTATTCTTCAAGTAAACGTGGGAGGTTGGAATTTACGAAAAATTCTGGTATTTGGACTGGGACATTTTGTGGTGTTGGAGGTGGATGATTGGCTTTGGTTTCCATCATGCTTGTGGCCTTCACCAGCGTCCACTATTTCGAATGTTATTCCGTCAGACGATGATGGGGGCGTTGTGAGGGCTATTAGCCTCGCCCCGTCACTACTACCAAGCTGTCCTACTGTTTCAGGAGAATTAATGCTGTGGCACCGATTCCTGCTCAAATTCATTTGTAAAAATAAATACTTCATTCATTTTAGTGTAGCAAAATATATAAACCTTTCGTGGTTTCGTTTGGAAAATTTCAGCAGATTTTAGTTTAGCAGTGTATTGCAATGACAGGTTAGAATGTTCGTAACTAGTTTAGCATACGGTGTATGTATGATATGATTTTAATATGTTTATCGCATATCAGTGTTCATGAAATCGCAATTTACGGTTACGGGCTGTGGTTTGTATTGTCAATCCAATGGTAGTAAAGAAAAGACAGCTTGGGGTATGTGAATGTGAAGAAGCGCAGTGGCATGTGTGGAGTTGTAAATGGCAAACTGCCAAAAATGTTATTTTGTCCGATATCAGGTCTTGCGTATGTAAAATTGATATGAATGGCTTTTTTCACTTGTTCTGATTTATGCACAAGGTCATCATTACTTTTATTTATAAATCAAGCCGCTGCTGCTAACTATTTAAACGCAAAAGTTTATACATAAAAATATACAAACAATTTGTGCTAGTAGCTTCGTTTAAAAATGCTAGCATATTCAAAAATACTATCAAGCTGAGATAAAAATGCAAAAAAGTAACAAGCAGTCTACTAAAGTCTACGGCCGCCTACCTCTGTACATAAATTGTGCATGAAACTGTTACAATAGTAAAGTCTGTACTTAATTTAAAAAATCGGATCCACACAACACAACACAATATGGATGTACAAAACTTTTTAATCCGGTTATTATAAAACCTAGATTTAGAATACTACTGTGTAGTGGAAGTATTGAGGATGGCGGATGGTACATGGTTTCTGGGAAGAGTGATCTAATTAATTAGTGGGGAAAAACCAAATGAGCATAAACATGAGTAAATATAAGTACACATACATTATTTTTGATTCTTGAAATAAAACTCATTGTCAGTTTATTCTACTTTTTGATGTATCGCTATCATGTTGACTAGTAGTGCAAACACCTGATTTTGCCATTAAACATTCAGTTAACAGTTATAATGTTAATATAAAATGTAAAATAGCTTTCTCTTCTCAGAAGCTTTTTCTCGCAAGCCACACCACAGCTCACACGAGATTTACGCTAGCTCAAAAAGATTTTATTCCAAAAACTACTATTAATCCTACATGGAAAATGTATGATCAGTACAAATTTTTTTGTGCTCAAATCGAGCTGGGTTGTGTGAATGGAAGAAAAAGTATTAAATACACTACGATGGATTTACAATTTTGAATTTATATAATTTACTAGAAAAATTTTATGTGTGCTACGATACTGAAGCGTCGTGCTCGGGCTGGGATTTAGGCGAAGATTTATTTTTATTAAATTTAGGAGCTCGAGGTAGTTCATTTAAAGGCTCGTACCCTTCATTCTGTATTCGATCTTTGAATTGGAGGTATTCCCTTTTTCGATCGAAATGTTTAACCTGGAATTGTCAAAAGAGCAAACAAATGAAACATAACATGAAATCATAGATTTGCGAAAGACTAATAAAATAAATTATTGTCCTTCAAGTAATAATTGGCAAATAAGGTAATTTCTTCTTTTTCGGCTTTCGATTGGAAATTGGAGGTCGAAGAATAAACCATACATTTAATGATGTGCTGTACTGCCGTGTACATCGTCAACACTGTCTTGTCTTGCTTATAAGTTTATTTTAGAGCATTTCACAAGCATAACAACACGTGGGGCACGTACGAAGTTCTATTTCTGAACATCCGAATATTCTGAATTCGTCAAGCTCCATAAAACCATGGTTTAAAATAGCCCATCTCGTGCCAAAAAAATATCACTTTGCATATTAAAGGAAAAGTGGGGAAAGTTGGTGTTAATTCACTATTCACCGATTTGCCAAGTATAAGCAGGTATATACTGTAATCATCATCATATCATGCACACCAATTTACAAGAAGTAAAAAGAAATCTAACATTTGGTCGAATTTTTGTTTATAAAATCTGTGTACAAACCGTTCGAGATTTCGAAAAAATAGGAAAACATACATAAGTCTATTTTGATGTTTAAAAAACCAATATATTTACCCATTGTTTAGGACAGGAATTCTCATACATTTCTCTAAACTTTGCACATGTATCTTGATTTCCAGTACTTTCGTCAAGACACTTCCAGAACACATCCCTCGACGTCCAGCACTTTTCACGCTCAGCCTTTGATGGAAATGACATTTTTACTTCGATTCGATCAATGTTTATCACGTCAGTTCAGACACACACGTTTTCCACAACACTTTGTATGTATCACAAAATTAAAACGGAAAGTTTTCTTTTCCTTTGGTTAATAGAATGTTGAGTGTAAAATACTACCACTTTCTCCGATTAGCCGGTCTCAGCTCTTCCTAGACATCAGCTGGTTTTATGCTTTTTTATAAAAACGACCACACGCAAAAAAATCAAAGTAAAAAAATCAAATAGAAAAAAGGGTATTTGCCTAATATTGTCTTATGTAATTATTTTGCAAAAATTCCAATACAATCATTTGTCATACGATTCTTTTCGTTTTAATAAAGTTTCTAATACATGAATGACAAATATGTTTTCTCTATCTATTATGAGTAGCACATTTTATGCGACCGTTTTGGCACCTGTGTGTGCAAGTAGAATTATACTGACTGAGGAGTGATATGCGACGAGATGACTATCGAAGAGCCTGAGACTGACTGACTGGGAGAGATGAGACTCACGCTATACGACTTGGGACGGGACGCTATATAAATGAAATGAGATTTAGCCCAGATGGAAAAGTTATGGAATGATATCATTTCAAATGGCAAAGGTATGATTTTGTCTTATTCTCATTCTCGAGCTTTTTTCGGGGATTAAGAAAACCGTCTAACTCTGTCTGACTGCTATTTGTATATTCTCGGAGTAGCTTTCTAAAATATGAAAAAATACCATAATTGCAAATTGCAATCGAATATGATGGACGAATCGTATTTTAACATCCCATTAAGCACAAATGCAAAAGAATTACCAAATCCATCCTACTCCCATATAGTTTTTTAATTCTCTGTGAAAAGGCCGAGAAAGTCTTTATCTTTTGGATTTTGACGTAGGAGGATTTTGTGTGATACTATTTGTTACGTAGTTAAAGTATTTTAAACACTATTGCGTAAATGCTGACTCAACTGCGGAGTCAATAATCTTTAGGAAACTACTACATCATATATCTAACTCCCGGCTGGCTGTCTCCCACAGTTCCACTCCCATCCTTACGCTTTCTTCGATGTCAATTGCCAACCAGCGCTTCACAATTTTCTCACTCAACCCAAAAAGTTGTTTTGGTATGCGGTTTGGTAAACATTCAAAAATAGTTTAGAATTACTTCCATCATCACACTCTGGGTACAAATATCGAAACCTTAGCCAAATTTTTTTAGGATTTCTTTAGAAAATAGTTACTTTACATTAAAATGGAAGTATGGAATTAATTTTAATCCTTGTTAGGTTACCCTTTAGTCATTAGTGGCTATAATATAGAAGGGAAACTCGTTTTATTCTCGCTCACGGCTGATTTCCTTTTCATTTGGGTGGTGTTGTGCACGACAAAAGCACATTTTTAAAATCCCTGATTATGGTATCCTCCGAAGAAAGTGAATCCGTGAACGATGGCATTCGTTACGTGTCTTATGAGTCAGAGTCACAGATGCCAGGAATCATGAAACTTATCCAGAAGGATTTATCAGAGCCATACTCCATTTACACGTATCGATATTTTATCCACAATTGGCCAAAACTTTGCTTTCTTGCTATGGACGGAGATGAAATGGTGGGTGCCATTGTTTGTAAACTAGATGTTCATAAACAGGTCAACAAACGGGGTTATATAGCCATGTTGGCCGTCGATGAAAAACACCGGCGTAGAAAAATTGGTAAAGAACCATGATGCAATTTTACATGTGACATAAAACCCATATACAATTAACACAATTTCAGGCGAAAAATAAGTTCAGCAGTTGTGTTAAGTATGGGTTTTTTGTGTGATTTAGGGTCCACTCTAGTCCTTAAATCGATACGTGCAATGGCAGAGGAGGATGCAGACGAGATTGTGCTTGAAACGGAAATCACAAATAAATCAGCCCTCCGTCTATACGAAAATCTAGGTTTCGTTCGAGATAAGCGACTATTTCGGTACTATCTAAATGGAGTGGATGCTTTAAGATTGAAGTTGTGGCTAAAATAATATGAAATTGTGTGTTTGTATTTGTGTACAGGTGCGTTTTTTACAAAAAGTTTCAATAAAGCTTTATAAAAATGAAAAATGTATGTAACATTTAAGTAAATATATATGTGAACCCTTCTGTATTATTTATTTTTCCCAAGAAATCACTGTAAGCAAATCGTAAGCAAGCACACTACCTTTGAATCACTGTGTATAAGCACATTATCTTCGAATTTTCTTATTTTTGCTTTTCAAATTATTTTCGGTATTTCTCTTGATGGACTTAACTAAGGATGAAAGTTCTGCTTTTTTCTGCTTCTTTTCTCTATGATCTTCCTGATCCTCAACAGCAAGTGTGTCATTTGTTGACGTTGTACCCAAGCTCTGCGTATTGTCCGATCTTCGTTTTTGTTTTTCCGTTATAATCTTTTCCATTGCCTTTGTTTTCTTAAAATTAGGATCAGAAGGATCGACATTATAATGGTGAGAATTAAATAGCGCGGAAAATCGTTGATCCTCAACGTCAATTTCAAAGTTGTCTTTAGCCATCTGATTTCCGTTATCTTCTTCAAGTTTCCTCTTCTTTTTGCCCCGTTTCTTTTTCGATTTCGAATTACTTTCATTTTCAAGGATTTTCTTTAAGCTAAAATGATTTTTATTCGATATATCATCTTCATCCATCAGTAGGAGCTCCAACGAGGCATCTTTGCCAGGTTTGCTCTTAGGCTCTTCGGTCTTTGACGATTTTTTACTGGTAGATTTTTTACTGTCTTTGAATACTTCATTGTTTCTCATTTCACTTTTAAAGAACTCATCGTTCATGTCCACATCTACATCGTCATCACTGAAAGGCTGTTTTTCATCCTCGTTTTCAGAGGAATCGGCACTTGAATCGTTCTTAGTTTGCTTTTTCTCCTGCTTTCTCTGTTGCCTTTTCTCCCTGCGTTTGCCTATCATTTCCTCCCATGGTGTTCGGTTTGCTTTTTCCTCTTCTTCCAATTTCTTCTTAACTAATTTTTGTGTTGTTTCTTTCAAACCGACACCCCAAGTAATTTCCATTTCAACATCTTTTTCTTTTTTCCGTTGTTCATCACTTTCAATAGATTGTAGCAAGGATTTATACTTTGAAATGGCATCCAGTTTTGAATTACTGCCTTTGGGCATTTCAGCTTCTTCTTCAACTTCTTCACCATCTTCCTCTTCAGATTCTGATGACGTGGCTAAATAAGCCCGAATGTCATCATCGTTAACATTTTCTTTTGGATCAAAAATTTTTTCAGTGAGCTCTCGTCGCATGGGATCAGTTTCATCCCAAGTCAAATCTACTTTAACTTGTTGGAGAGCTGTTGTGGTGAAGAAACGTGGACGATACTTTGATGATTCGGGTATAGCATTGCACTCATCTTTTGGTTCATTTTCGAATGTCATATCATCGGGAATAAACCGGAGATCAATTTTTGCTGAACTTGATTCATATTCCATTCCATCGCACTCCGAGTATACTTTTTCGGCTGTTTGTATTGAGTCAAAATCGACGACAGCGTAGTAATATCTAGAATTAATTACCAAATAATTATTAAAATAAAAGTAACAATTACCAATTAGCGATTTTCAATTTTTCCAGAATATTGGATTTGTAATAATACCTTAGTCTATTTAATTGATATTGTCGGAGTTTTTCCCGGTGATACCGAGATCCTTCGTCATCTTCTTCATCGGAATTCAACGAACGTTCGTCACCGTTTTCGTCATCACTGAATTCCTCAATTTTTAATTTGTCCTCAACAAGCTCCCTGGGACCTTTAACTTCCTCTTCAGCCATTCTTTCCTGTCCAAACTCGGATGGATAAATCTGAGAAAAACATTCATACAATACTTGTAACATACACATTTCATACAAAAATGTTCCATTAACGTATGCTTATAGTTATTCTAAAACTAGAAGTAGTTGATAACCAAACTAATTGTAAATGAAGCCTTATCTATACTGGATTATTACCTTAACTGATTTGATTAATCCTCCTGGAGGAATAAATGAGCTTAGAATCACCATTAAATCTACCGCTCGAACTCTATCCCAATCCATATTGCACAGGGCTAACCTGCAAGTGCTTTCTTCAGTTCTAGTAGCATCTTTGTCCAACTCTCCCCAATCTAGCATTTTATATAAAATAATTTAAATATAGTTAATTGTAATTCTGTCATTTTAGGCCTTTTTAGGTACTTCGATCAGTCAACTCTGATCATTTTCAACAGTATAACAAGAAAACATGCAATATTTTTCATTAAGATGAGGAAGAAAATAATTCTCTATATATTTTAAATTATAGAAAGGACCACGAGTTCAAATATAATCTCACCGTGGACTACGAATTCATCTTTTTCTTCATCTGTTGATGAATCTTCGTCCGAAGAGGATTCTTCAGAAGCAAGTAAATTTGCTTCACCGCGGGCATAATCAACTTTCGCACTATGAAGCTTTTTCCTTGTAGCTTCGTCCACCTTCAACTTCGGAACACGAACAGTCATTTCGCCTTCTTTTACATCACCTTCAATCTTATCATCTTCAGACTCTGACTCACTCGAATCTTCTTCTTCACTGCTTTCCTCTTTGCTTATTGGAATTTTCTTGATCTTATCTTTCGTCTTCTTCGATGAAATTTGCTGGTCGGTTTCCTCATCTTCATCTCCCTCTAAATTATAATATCTCCGCAGGTTCTCATCAGTTGTCGTCTCAACAGGGCGGCCACGCTTATCAACTTTGTACTTCAGTTTAAATCTCTCATCCTGGAAAGAAAAAATTGGCAAAACTTTTAAATTCTGATTTTCTGCAAATAAATTCAAAATTCCAGTGAAAATATCGAAAACCATAAACAATGAACCTGATATATATACCTTAAACATTGATTCAAATCTTCTGTCAATATCAATTTTCTTCTCTTTCTTGGGAACTGGTCGAAACACGGGATTCTTTAAAACATGAGTGAATCGTTCATCTTTAACGGAATCCACTGTCCTAGTGGGAACTCCAGGCACCTTCCTTTTCTTCTTCCTATCCATTTTGACTGTTAATTATTCAGGAGCTTCTCTTCGCCACAAACAGCTGTGTAATTTGCTCAGAACCCTTAATTGTTAATCGCTGTCTGTAAATCATACAAATTTCATCTAGGTTTCAAACAAAATCGTTGCCTCCTACTCACTCAACGTCCAATGGAGAATGATGTTTCAAGAGTAGAGTCAACTTACCCGTCTTACAGAACTTCAGATATTTGTTATCAACTGAGCACTCTCGTGTTCAACTGTTTTCGAACTCGACAAACAGGAATATTATCACTAGATCTGGAAAGAATGTCTGGTGGCAAGCCGAACAAGCCTGGGGATTTACACAATAACAGTAATGACTGGAACAATCACTACGATGGAGCTAATTCACAGCAGCAACGGTAAGAAAGATGTTGATAGATATTTTTAAAATATACTTTAAATATTGTATCATGCACAAACACATAAACGATATTTGTTGTTATAATCCACAACTTATCCACACGTGCTTTCACACTCTTCACACAAATTCACCATGCACCGCAGCATTACTAAAAGTCCACTGTGAAATCTTTATCGTGTGTTGAAAACGGTGCGGAGAATGCATGTGATTCCCTTTTTAAGGATATTTTTGTGTGCAACTCAACTCATTGCATTGTCAGTTCTTCCTTAGTATTATATGTGAATATGTGAAAGGGTGAATGCATGTATACCCATTTTATGTATCTTTTAAGTGTTTTTGTGAATTAAGTCTTTAAGTACATTTTGTGAGAATGTATATATACTTATGTACTTATGTTCTCCGGGTATAACGCGCTCATACATGTACAGAATGTCCATTTGAGTAGATCTGTCTGTAGCACTACTAGTAGGATAAAAACTACACATATACGGATACGACGACTCAAATCCTATAAAACTTGCAAGATATTATGAAAATTCAAGTATATGGGATAACATGAGTTAAAATGTTAGTTGTACTAAAAGTACTTGCATCTTGCATAGCTTTGCATTAAAACATTACACGAATCTGATATACGAGTCCTGCAAAGCCCTACAATTTCTCTTTTAGCATGTATGACTATAATATAAGGATTTCTGGAGGTATGTGAAATACATGGAGGTGTAGGCGTGTAGGTAAATAATATCGTTTAAATGGTTGATATACTCTGGTTAGAGGATTTTACGGGTGTTTACCTTTCTCCAGGAAGGGTAGGAACGTAGGAATGACATATGAAACAGATTGGGGCATACGGAAGGCTTCATTGTAGGAAAATGACATACAAGAGACAAACTAAGAGTTTCTGTGAAATACTTTCTTTTTTTATTGCTCAGACGGCAGGGAAAGGGAATTGAATTGTGGATATTTAAGAGGTGTACTATAGATAGGTGCTATTAAAATTTCTTAAAATCGTCGTTTTGATAGGCTTGGAAGGTAGCAATTAGCATGACAGTGAATTAGACTTTAAATGATATTGCGGGGAGTGGTGGACCCCACACGGTGAAAACACAAGTTTAGTGTGGTGTACAAAGTTGTAGACATTTAAAATTTGCTCATTTTCAATATCCCAGTCACACTGTTCGTGTGCAAAGTCCAGCAGGACCTTCATCTCCACCTCCATCACCGGCACCGCAAACGAGAACTGGGCCAACAGGAGGAGGAACAATGGGAAATCAAGGTATAAGGCAACATGTGGAGACTTCCACGAAAACGGGAGTCTTTCACTTGTCAAAAGCTAAACTTCATGAGGTAATGAATTAATGAATGCAATTATTGAAATTGTTTATAAAATTGTGCTCTTCTAAAAGTGTAATAATTGCATTTCTGTTATGTTGCAGTTCCCTCCAGAGCTGGCGAAGATTGTTAATGCATTGCGAAATGTTGACTTGTCAGAAAACAAAATTACTTCGATTCCACAGAATATATCAGCATTCGTAAATCTTAAGCATTTAAATTTGTGCTATAATCAAATAGGTACACCATTTCCCATTTTATTTGAAGCGTAGAACAATCCAAACAAAATTCACAATATAAAAATTTCCAATATTTTACAGAAATAATTCCTGACCAGATTGGACAATTGACGAAATTAGAAACCTTATCGTTATCAAATAACAGGATTAAAGCAGTCCCTGCAACTATAGCGCATTTACAGAAACTGAGAGAAGCTAATTTGGGGTAAAGGCCAGAAAATCTCTGCCCATTATGATTTATATAATTTAAGTATAATAAAATTTTTGCTCCTATTCACAAAGAAAAATTATTTTCTTATCTAGTTCAAACACTTTGAGCTCGTTCCCTACCGTGTTCTGTAGTCTAAAGTCCTTGACAGTGTTGGATCTGTCACGAAACAGAATACCTGAAGTGCCTGATGGGGTTGGAGGATTACAAGTCATTGAGCTAATTTTAAATCAGAACCAAGTAATTTCTGGCATACTATTTATTAAATTATTTATTTTACACTCTAGTCAAAGTTCGCAACTAAATCTTTATCAACCGCTTTCAGATACGTACCATTAGCAAGGATCTTGCAGATTGTTCAAACTTGAAAACATTACGTTTACAAGAAAATACCCTCGAGCTGAGTGGATTTCCTTCGGAAATCCTTTCCAGGTCGCCAGTATCTTTGCTCAGTGCTGAAGGAAATCTGTTTGATGTTAAGCAACTTTCCGATCTTGATGGATACGACATTGTATGCTTTTATCAGTCATGAAATCATTTATATGTAAACCTACCTAAAGTATTCAAATGTTTTAAAATGATTTTTCATTTTTAGTATATGGAGCGCTACACGAGTACTAAGAAAAAGCTGATGTGAGTCAAAGCTCAGTTTCAAATTTCAATCAACAACGATTTTTTCCTGAATAGTTATGTCATTTTTACCTCATCTTGCTTCTGCTTCCTTGCATTCATTGAATGAGCTGCCAATTCACGGCATCGCAAAGTCCTCAACGTACAACGAGTCGTTATTTATTACCTTTTAATTAAATTACTATATGTAAAATTGTTTTACATAAGCCTGTGGAAGAAAAAAACTTGAGTGTTTCTTGTAGGCTAGAAAGATTTGATAGATTGAAAAATATATTAGTTAATATGAAATAAGAACCCCAAAGAAAAAAAACCTTTTCTAGTGCATTCTTATAACCACATCTGTAATACACAATACACCAAACGAAACATGCAGCATTTTTACTGCAACAATGCTATGCAATTCATGCAAACTGTAACTGAAGTACCGTAATATTAAAATGTGTACAATAGCTTTTAAAATAAATTTTGTAATTTTAAAAATTTACCGCTATCCCGGATTTCAAGATTAACACCATTTTATTCAAAATCTTTCATAGAAAAACGATTTAACAATATTTTATATAAAAAATTCATTTCTCTTTCTATTACCCGCATTGAATTTATCCTAAGCATGTCCTCAACTACGCTGCTATTAGTATTACAATCAGAACTATTAAACACTTGCTGACTTCTATTTACTTGTGCTTTGTTCTCTTCAACTTTGCTCTTCTCTTCTTTGTAATGGAACTTGTGGCAGCGGGCATTCCAGCAATTCCTTGAGTCGGACATACCTTATTTTTATAAGTTGATGGTGCAGGTGAACAAAGAAATTGGGACGTAGAGTTGTCCCTTGGATCAATGGTCATTTCAGTTGCAATTTGTTTATCATTAAGAGATTTACTCTTTCTAAATGATTTCTTTCGCTGTGATTGAGGATGCACCACATTATTAGGAGTCTTGCTTGTCGTAGTCATTGGAACGTTAGGAATACTCACTGTCAGAGTGCCAGTCCAGGATACCCGACGTTTCGAGGCTGCTGTGGATGGTGCAGTATTCCCTCCTACAATTGTGTTTCCGGTCGCTTGCAGTTTACTCCTTGACAAGGCTGTGACTGCACTAGCTGCGTTGCCAATTAAATAGCTAATACTGCTTCGTCTTGACACGGGTTTCAAGAGATTTGCACTACTCCCGACGTTTGATGCCAGTGTCGTATCAGAAAGAGAATTCTTTATTTTCCGTCCACCATCCACACCTGGAGAAATTGGTTCCCGTTTCGTTATTATTGCTGACTGAGTTGTGACTCCTGCTGTAGAGTCTGGATAAAATGTCTGATGAAGAAATGCCTTTCCCACTGGAAATGATGGAACAAACGGAGAAAATGATGGAAGTGGACATGCTTCTGAATCAGATTTAGGTGATGAGCTCCGCACATGTGAATGCTTTGTTATTCGGAGTCTAGATATATCCCCAACCAAATTTAAATGATCTTCATTTCCATCAGCTATTCGGGAAGGTTCTGAACAATCTGTAATTTTGATTGTAGGTTTATTGCTGCCTATAACATAAAAGTTATGATTTTTGATCGTCGTATCATAAGGATCGCACTCATCTTCAGTTCCAGATTGAAGCATAGGACCATCATCATCCACGTCCATGGAATCTCCTGCGGTTGCCATGAATGGTCGTCGGTGAGGTTTTGATGAACCTGGGGGGTTGAATGGATCATCAAAAAGAATTCGTGTGCATTTAGCCGTTAAAAGGTATTGCTGTGGCTGATTGATATTGTCCATTGGGTCGATATTCACAGCAGGAACCATTCGTCTTGATTTCCTCCTGAATTTTGTTAATCGCCTGTACGCTGCTGAGAGTTCTTTGTCTTTAGAACTGTTGGAATCTCTGAATGAGACTCCAACTGCTGCTCCAACATTGTCCAATATCGCTGCTGGAGTGGACTCAGGTGGACTTATGGCAATGAATTCTTCCAATTTTTTCTGTTTGATTTTCGTAAAGTCCACTGTGGCTTTGTGCATTGGTAGTGGCGACCTATCAGTTTTGACTGGAGTTTTCACAGTAGATGATGCAGACTTGTTGCGAGAATGGTGGCTGTGCTGTTTTCTTAAACTTGTTTGCCGTTTTAGCTTAGGAGGGTGATTTTGATTTGGACTGGAGACATTTGTATTACCAGGTGTTGTAGGCGGTGCAAGTAGCGATGAAGAATTTATTTTGTCTTCAGCGTCAGCTTCATCATCCGAGTCATCATCTTCCCCATCAGTTTCGCTGTGTGACAAGCTGGAATATTCGCTTAATACAACATTCTTTGGCTCATCTGCAGTCGAACCCCCGTCAACTAACTTTTGCAGAATCCGATCACGAAGATTTTCTTTTATTGGATTTGAATCCGAAAAGTCTAAAAGAGTTTCACAAAAGTGTCGACCGCAGGCTTCATAGTCACCTGTATTAAAATGAGTGCACTGCCTTGATGGCATTGTTGAGCCTCCTAATGATATTTCCAGCGTATAACTGTATAACATATTACAAACAAATCACATTCAAAAAAGTTCAAAAGTAATTAAGTAGCACGTTAATCTAGAGATTCCGTTTAAACCCAACATTCCATAATCTTGGGGAAAGTTGAGATTTACCTGTTGACCACGCCCAAAGTCCAGACAAATATTCTCCCAGTACCTTCCTTATTTTTCTGAATTTTGAATTTACAATTTTGAAATGAAAACTGAAAAATCGACAGATTATTAAAAATGTATAGTAATAAACACAACATCCTCTAAACATTGTGCTGAAATTATTTTCTAAAATACGTACTTTGTCTGCTGAATTTTTATGCATCATTAAAGGAAACACCTGCTCCTGCAATTTCTTTTCTGTGACCCGCCTATTTTCACAACCATAAATGAAAACATTATGCCGTCTTGAATGACCATGCAAGTCACAATACAAAAAGATCCCATTCTCTTCCTGCAAACGACGAAGCATCACTTTGATATGGTAAATTTGGGGGAATGCTTCCCTCAGCACAGTTCGATACTGACGGTTCAAATCTTGACCAAGTAAACAACACCGAGAGTTTCCCACAATCACTCCATCTGTGTTTAGCATCGGGACAAGCTTGAAAATAAAACGGTCCCGGAGTTCCTTCAAGAACCAATGGCATTATTAAATTACACTAGGCAAAACATCTTTAATTTACTTTCATTTTCCAATATACCTTTGCTTGTGAGCAATCACTAGTCAGAAAGTCAATGATCCCTTTCATCATATAAGAACTTTGGGTTTCGCCAGGATGAACTCGAGCAGAAATAACAATGACAGGTTTCTATTCCAAACCAAAATAAAATGCAATTTATAGTAAAAAGAATAATCAAATTCTTTAACAAACGCAAAGATACTGATACAATGTTGAATGTGCAAAACGCAACCAACATCTGCTGCTCTGCTCTTTCTTTCTATTCCCCATTTCTACTGCCATTACATAAAATATGCATGGGAGTACGATTAATAAAGGGAAGCAAAAGCATTTTTGACAATGACAAATTCTTTGACATTTACTCCATTGTTTCGTCCTCCATTATTTTCACTCGTGCATGTTTTCATCCTCAGTTAGCAATTTATTCAGCTCTGGTACTTCCGTACTATGTCATTCAAGAAGGGAAAGTACCTTCTAGCTACACTTTGCTATGTACAAAGGCCGCGCGGCTATTACTTCGGTGGAGAAAGTAAATCGATAAAATCGGTGAGGGAGGGCAGCGAAAAGGGTAAAAACACGGAAGCGTACTTATTACAAAAGTGAAACGATTTGTTTGCTCCTTTCTCACACTACCTTCACAGTTTTTAAAAATATATAAGTATAACATGCAAATATACAGGAAACACGCCTCTCTCTAGGTGGTCAGAACGGATAATTTTGACCAGAAATTGCATACCAGAATCAGACACATATTCGCGGGGTTTAAGAAATATGAAGAAGATAAAAAATGTATCATGATTGAAATCGTTCCTGTCATGAGTAATGCCCATAAATGTATCCATTTACCTTTGAGTTTTCCTCCTGATGATTGTCTGGAGATGTCACCGTTAAAATATGCACATTATTCCCAGCTAAAGAACGACATAACAAGCGGATTGTCAACAACTGAGATTTGAACTCGTCATCCTGTCACCAATCAACAGAACGGTTTGTTATAACTTCATACATATTTAATAATTATGACAGGTCTAGCCTAATTTTTATTCCTTGATGTCCTTCCGCTTTTTACCTCAATGCTTTTTAAGTAGTTTTGCAGAGTTGAGTATGTGTAAGGATAGCACTGGGCAAGGTACACGGTGTCATTATTGTGACGGAATTTCAAATTGAATGTGAGCGTGTAGTATGGGCCGTTTTCATCCTGACTTTATTTGTTCGTGACGCACAGGAATAGAATAACAGGTAAGAAAAACCTTGAAAATCTTGTCATTTATTCTTGTCTAGTCTAGACAGAGATAAAATTCGAACATGTTGTACTCACGAGATGTCATTTTTAAAGTAGGCAATATTTTGTCCACATCGAATCCAACCAGTGTTATTGAGTTGAGCTTCCTTTTCTGAATACATGAGAATTTTTAACCCATATCTGTATAAACTGTCCGGCTTGTTAAAGTTGACGATCGAAAATCTGCAATGGAAATGTATTTCTCGGGAATGTATGATTTTATGATTTAAAATACGAATTTTAATAGTGTACATAATTTAAAGCTATACCATACCTGTATGAAACATCTTTTGTATTTTGAATGCGAAAGTAGAACCATTGTGCATGTCGGTCTGTATACAAATCCGGTCGGAGATATAATTCGTAGTATGTATTCGTAACTTTAATTGCCTTTGCTAGGTTTCCACTTTCAAAGCGTGATTCAAATTTTAATGAATTTAAGGTTGTTTCTGTTGTTTCAAAAGTTTGGAGCTCTTGTGAGCCTCCGATGGTTGCTCTACAAAACTGTAAGAGAATGTGTTACTCATTACCATTATGAGAATTCATAATGTCCTTATTTATAACAATGAACGGTGAATCAATTTACGTAGTCAACTGAAAGCTTTGGCTGATAGTCATAAACGACAGTGCCCATTTCCACACCTACTGGTTGTGGCTGTGGCTCCTTGCCCGAGGGAGTATAAAATGGCTCGAGCTTGGAAGGGACTGAATCGATGTGTCGAATCCTTTCCGGAATCACCTAAAAATTTATAAAAATCGAAACGTGCCGGAAGATGTTTATATGTAACTTTAATAGATTTGGAAAAAAGGTAATTAAGTTAACCTGGCATTCCACAGGCCATTTAATTGGATGAAGGAGGGTAGCAGTACTATACAAATCTCTAGGCTCTTTAAGCTTAAACTGCCCGGCTTTCTCCTTAGAAGACGGGGACCCTGGACTGTCACACATTGGAGGGGTTGCAGGGAAAATCCCAGCATAACGGAGTTCCTTGGAAGACAAGTTCCCTAGAACAGACCACAGACAAAATTATACAAAACTCTCAAATTACACCTTTTACTTAAGTCTCAGACAAAATTCCACAACAGAGAAAACTTGACCAAGGAAGAAAAAAAAATTGTTGATTTATCAATAAAAACTAGCATGCGTGTGTATGTAAAAGTATGGTTATTTCCAACCTCGGGGTTGGATTGGGAAAAATTTACTTTGTAACTCAACAACAGTCGAGGAATGAATAGGATCAGAGACAAGAAGGGAACTCTTGCTCTCCATGCGTATCCCAAATGCCAACTGCTTTTCCTCCCAGGAAACACTCCTACTTCTCCTATCGCTTCAGTCAAGGCTACCATCAGATGTTGACATTGTTCTGGTGTGCATTCTCATCATGAATACATGTTTTCTCCTAGATAAAAATGGAATTTCTTTTTTTATCATGTCAATAGTAGCACAGTGCCAACCTCAAAATTAGTAGTTTCTCAACCACACAAACTCAATGTTAGTTGGATAGCTTACACATTATCTTATTGACAAATAATAAATCCCCACGGTTCATTCATCAAATATCGTTTTTGTACCTTTCACCACCATGCTGTATTGAATGCTTGCAAAAACAGTGGGTGTTCCAATGAAAAGGGAATAGGTTCTCAATGTATTCTTGGAAAACAGCGAGTGTGTGGGTTGCGAAAAAAGTGACTCGTTGTCTGCGTTAATCACTAATGCCACCAAGGGCCACAGGGTGCTATCTCTTTGACTGCTGGCATGCTGCAGTTTGAAAATATGATGTGCTAGGGAGCAGAGCTAAATGACAACTGACTGGAAATCCAGACTTGGCATATAATGTCGTCGTTTTATTCTGTAGTTGTTGACAATTGTCTACTCTGCTCTGCAATATGCTATAAATACGCAAAGACGGTTTGTGCCATGCACGCATTTTAATACCGAAACTATCCATGGCGTACAGTTCAATATTAGTGAGAAATGGTGTGGAGAAACGGTGTAAATCTTAAAGTCACTTCCGGTTCTGACTCCTTCCTGTCCCATAATGGGTATAGGTTTATATTGAAGCATTATGTAAATGTAAAAGTTTCTTATGCGACGCTCGGTATTTTGAAAAGTTTGGGGAAAAATGTGCAACAACAAGTTTGGAATAATGGGACCATCCGCAGACAAAATTTTTCTCATTACGTAATCGACTCCAGTTTAGTTAATGCACCAAAAAGCCATATAATGAGTTAAAGCAATCATCTAGATTACCTATCTCTTCATTATTGAGAAAGTTTCTAGAGTGAATTGCACAAATGCAAACAAAAGCGAAGGACGTCTTCTTTAGAATATATGGAGAGAAAGAAGTGGAGACGTTTCCTTTGCCTTTAGATTTTTTTACCGCACTACAGTTGAAATTGGAAAAACCTACCGGTGCGATTATGCGATGACTCGAATGGAACACTCGACGGCGATCTTGAATAAAGACAGACCTTGGGTATCTCCTTAGTTTTCCCAAATGTATGTTGAGTTTATATGGTCAAGAGCGACTGATTATACATGATTCCAAACACATGCAGGATCCATATATATTCAAAAAGTTGGAAAGTATGTCAAAAACGGCATAAATCACGATACAAGTAATAAAAAGTCTTTGTGTGATTACCGTTGATAGTTGTAAGCGAAGGTGAGCTCTGTGTGCTATATTGGGATGGATCCGCATGATATCCTTTCATAAAATTAAAGTGTAAATGGATTCTGTGGTGTATAGTTATCAGAGGGAGAATACTTTCACGTAGAATTTTTATGTTGTGTTCGTGTTCACCACGAGACTGCCAACTACCAAGCTGAGTCGCTATTCATGTTCTTTCGGTGATTCTGGGTTAGCGTTTTCATATTTGTAGAACAAGCAGCTGCGTAGTTGTCTTTGTATGTCTGTTGTGTACTGTTTACTCCAAAATTGTTGCATGTTATTTATCTTGTAGAATTTAAACATAAATATGAAGTCATCATATGGACCGTCATGTCATCACGGCACTTTACAGTCTAACAAATTAAACAAAACGCTTTCCAGAATACTTCCAGTAAACAAAACGCTTTTAATGATCGGAATAAAATGTGCTGAATTGCTTTAATTCTGAATTCAGATTTGGCTTTGAATGTATACGAAAGTAAAACTTTCATAGATCATGATGACTGGAAGTTTGTTCACGTCAATAAACTCCCTTTGAGTATAGAAGAAATCAACACGCAGCTTTCCAAACTTCTAAAAAGTATTGATTTCACTTGCTAACAGACAGACATACTATGTGAAGTACTTGAGGCTTGAGGCTGTCGAAATGTACGCACGAAATCTTGTTCATGCTCATTCCAGAAGTCATTTACATCGATGACCAGTCGCTGAATTGATCAAACAAGTAGTAAAAAAGCATTCCACCCAAACTGTGTGGCTGGAGTCTGGAGTTTGGGGAAATTATATAAATTATAGGTTTTGACATAGTCTCTTATAACGTCATTTCGATTTTAGAAAATCTATTTGGATTTTTGAACTGATGAGCATTTACCATTTGATCAAATCAATCATGGCCATGAAAAGCAAAAACTTGGGCATTTTATTTTACATGGATGACATCGAAAATGCGTAGTAATTTAATAAGACAATGAAATATGCTTTGCATTTGCAATCTTGTTTTTAACCCTGGTGGGGGTAAATATACATACCAACTTCCATTGTGGGGTGGCGAGTGGCGACGTGGCGTAGTGGCTTTCAGATATTACTAAACTACTTTCAACTGCCCATTCAGATTCCATGGATACTAGTGCTACATTTGTTACATCAGAAAAGTTTCCATCACTTTTTCGGATATTTTCTCGGTTTTTATTGGTCACCATATTTTTTTATTACTAAGTTGAAAGATTGTATATAGGCACTTTGGTTAACCCTTTATGCTGCTAGTTCAGTCGTCGCTTGGTCCAGTTGTTAGATGCTTTTCCCAAAGTTTTACACAAGTGATCCCTTAAACGTTGCGTTGGAATAAAACGTGATTTTTGGAACAAAATGGAACTTAAACTCCAACTAAGCTATCGAGCCCTGCTGGCTGCGCTCCATTTTATATATAATGTGGAAGCTGAAACTCAGATACTGATTTGTTTTGGAATCTTGGCGACGCCCCTTCTGCTGTGCAGTTTCTGGAAGGTAGGAATAACCTTGCTGCTGGAGCTTTTCGTGATTGGCGTGAATATGGGATGCGCCGTGTTGGTCGCATGCGTTGCAATGGAAATTTGCTTTTGGAAACCACGAAGGGGAAGAAGCGGTCATGGCACTTTTCAAGATAAGCTTTTGTCTATTGCGTATCAAACAGGATTATCCTTTCCCGTCAGAATTTGGGATTGCTTCGACAAACATCTCTACAACTATATGGCAATGAAGGTTAGTAGGAGAGCTGCCAAGAAAAAACGTTCTACTCAAAACAAAGTACGATTCGCCGACCCAGTTTGTACCCAACGCTTGATTTACGATCCCCCAAGTCCTGATGAAAACGAGTAAGTAGTATTATAATAGTAATTATTGTGGAAATTCCTCTATTTCCCAGTTGCAGAAAAATCGTTTATATATATGATTTCGGGAAGATTTTATATTTACAATATTTACTAAATATTTCTCTTCCATTTTGTTTCTATTTATCAGGGGCTTAAACGAGGATGAGTTTTTCGATAATGGTCCAAGATTTTCCCCTCGACTTAGGCACAAGACGACTTATCTAGCAAATGACAACTGCAACAAATCTTCGAAGATTGAAAAGGAAAATACAGTCACAGTGAATCACACCCCCAACGGCCCCAACCTTCTTGAATCTCCAAAATCTATCTCTACACCAGAACCAGAAGATATTCCGCAACGAAGGTCTAAGACTAAGGTCCGGCGACGTGCGTTATCTTATATTTAAGAGTATCCATTTAGCAGCTATCACTTATAAGTAAACTAGTACTACATATAATATTCTGTGTGCATATTATTACATAATATAAATTTTTCCAATGCATATACATGCTATGCTATTTACATTGTACCTACTTATTCCACTATTTTAATGTGATATATGGCATAAAATATCTATTCTTTTGTTAAGACACAATTTTCTAATAGAATTGTAATCTAATGAAATTCATGGATCAATAAATTTATGTGAATTGTGAGCTCATAATAGTCAAAAGTGTGGTCCTTTTATTACAATTCGGATGGGAGCTTATTGAATTTTTAATTGTCATAATATTTTGAAATTAGAAGTTATTCATCATTATAACTTACTTTTACAATAAGTTTGTTTAAGCTCATGACATTGCATTTAGTATAATTAAATCACAAGATATTTCTTGCAATACGGGTGAAGACGGTGAAGTCATGAAATGTGACTCAGTCAGTCATAAACAACCAGCTGCATTTTGTGACATCATCTTTAAAACTGTCAAACCTGTTGTATTTGTATCTATTCCATCAACACGTACACTTGCAGCTTGTAGTTTGAAGTTTGATTGAAAACCCTTGCCCTTTCCACCAGAAATCTTTTCTGGTTATTTTTATCTTACTTTTGCATTTAATCCCACTCAACGTCTACAAAAAGCCAGATATAACCAGGGTTTTGCTGAATCAGATCTAAAAATAGTGATAAAATGGTCACATTAATCACGTGGGGTAAATGTCCAAATGTCATCGATTTCAATATTACCACTGCGGTCAACCATGTTTTCATATGTAACTTGACTGACAGTCGGTGGATCATTCGATTTCATAACTGAGCAGACAAAGGATACTTTGGCTTTTCTCTGAGATAACGATATACTTTATCAATCATCCTTATGTGCACTTTTTGATCATCCTATGCATACATGTCAATTTGCAGCTAATGGGATAAAACAGAGTTGTAGTTCCATTTCCAATGAAGTGGTCTTGGTCATCCTCGAAAATACAAAGGAATACAAAAGAATGGGATGCGAATAAACGATGTAAATGAAAATGTACCATGTAACTCGTAATTAAAGTAAATTAAGGTTACATTGTATGTAATAGTTATGAATGGCACGAATCTTATCAAATGACTGAATAGTTAATCCTATTTGTTTAAACGGTTTATTCAATCACGAGCATCCAAAGTGTTTTTCGTACATTTACAACAAAAGCAGAGTCGCAGTGAAAAATTGAAGCTATCAAGTTATTGCAGGCTCTTTGGAAGCAGTGCAGTGCAATTTACAAGAGAGCATCAATTCAAATTCACCAAAGAACACAAATATATTTACTAGTGCTAGCTCGAAAAACATGAAAAGTTTTAATAAAATTCTCTTCGTGTGGGTTATCCTCGTAGTCTACGTCAAGATGTACGAGGTTAACGGAGTACCGCTAAGAATCATTGGAGGAATTGAAGCTTCACCAGGGGAATTCCCATTCTTAGTCTCTGTGCAAATGAGATTCAATCCAGCAAAAGAGGGTGCTCACGTTTGTGGAGGAACCATAATCAACATGTCCCGTATCATTACCGCAGCTCATTGTGTCGAAAGAGAAAGTCCCGAACATCTTCAAATTGTTGGAGGTGCACATTATTTACAGGACGCTCAACTGGGAATCCAACAAAGTCGGAAAGTAACAAAAGTGACTATTCATCACGGATACAATAATATTAATATGCTGAATGATATAGCAATCCTGGACCTGGACATGCCATTCCAAGATGATGATTCAGTTTCCATTCTTCGCCTTCCTGACGAGAACTATGAGACCAAGGGAAAATGTGTAATAGCTGGGTGGGGCAATACAGAGAATAACGATAAGTTATCTAACGTTTTGATGAAAGGAACAGTCACTATGAACCCTGATGAGTCTTGTATCGCCGCTTATCCAAATGAATACGATACAGAGACTCAAATATGCGTGGGGAACATTGGCGAAAAGGTCGATTCATGTGCAGGGGACACTGGAGGTCCCCTTGTGTGCAAGAAAGATGGAATCCCTTACTTTGCTGGTATTTCCAGCTATGGGTGGGGTTGTGGAGTAGATGGAATGCCAGCGGTGCATATGGAAGTTGCAAAATATCGTACCTGGATTGAATCTAGAATACTGGACGGCCCGGAAATGTCAACGGAGGCTAATTCTGCTCCAAGTACTCAGGTTAGTATTACGGAGATTCCATCGAAAGATGACGATGAACATGTCGAGAGTAAAGAAGGATCGGAAAAACCAAAAGCGTCATGTGGCTCGCATTTGAAGTGAGCAAAGCTGATTCACCTTTAATACTTCAACAATGTTTAACTATTTGTAAGTTTACTGATATTGTTTTAGATATTATGATTGCAGATAGTATTGTAAAAATTGACCTTTAGAAAATACGTAATGAGTAAAATGAGTTTACAATGTAGTCTGCCAGGTCGAGTAATGTAATAAAGTTGTAAAATAAACGAGGAATAATATGGGTTTCCGATGCATGTAGTTTTTAATCTTATGTTTAACGCTAATACTTTATAATGCTCATTTTTTTATTGCTTAATAATAAAATACGCGTGAGACTAAAGTCCGCCCAGTCTGCTACAAATGTTTCATCCATGTGTCATATTTCTTATCCGAGAATTTGACTTATAGTCAATAGCTTAACGTTGCAAGTTGCAGTCAATCACCCACTAATCCATATAAGCTGTCGACGTAGATTTTTAGAGATAGTGGAAAAATGGCAATTCTCCAATAAAAATTCTGCCTGATGTTGCAAGCTTTGGGCTTACGTATCATTTACAATTTAGCCAATCATAATTAGGTGAAATTCCAAACAGATTATTTGTTCTCCATTTATACTGATGTGCGTATAGATACTTGAGATAGTTAAATGATTTGACTATTCATGCTTGCATGTGTTTAAACGAATACTGCCTGTCAACTGTGACCAGGATTATAACAATTAGTGCACATTTACGTGCGTCCCTAATCCCAACTATTCCCAACCCAACGTCCATAAAGGGCAGTGCGGACGGTGGACAAATACTTTTTAGAGCTAGGGTCCCCAACTTTTCAAAAATCGTCACATCAGTACATTTCCATTTAAAATATTTTATATATTTTTTCGCTTAAATCATCAAAATCAATTCCTATTTAGGGATTTGATTTACCAGGTCAAAGTCATATTCATTTGTAAAGTTATTTTCGCCCAACTATCTCAATAAAACATTCATTAAATAAAAATTGATCCTTCGCTTCAATGAAAACATCATTTTGCCGTTACAGTAATTCAAAATCTGCATAATTGCATTGAAATCCCAAATCCCTTGTCTAATTTGCATAAAGAAATTCAAGGTCTGCTTGCATCACGGTCGTTCAAGTTCAGTTCACACATACGCATTATACCTATCTACGCATATACCCATGAAAATCTCTCTATTCCTTGTTTTAAATACCTTACACAATTCTGTAATCTGCATCCCGCAAGCCATTCCAGAATTTCAGACCGGAAGCAACTCAAAACGCTTGAATCTGACATTGTCGCATACGGATGATACGATAACGGAATAAAGTTCGAATCTGAAAAATCAGTAATGCGTAAATTGTTTTGCACTTTGCATTGACATCACGTGTTTACTGTCCTCCTTCCTTTACCACATGCATTCATCATTCTCCACATTTCGGTCATTTTTCCCCTACATGGAGAAAGGTTTCTCGTAATGCGTAAGCTAAAATTATTCAGATATTTCAGATGAGTCTTCTTCACTTCATTCAAATGAAGCATTCAACTTCGTGTATACTTCTCTTTGTTTATGCATTGTTAAAATGATAGGTTGCGTTTCGTGAAGGAAGTTGAAATGCAAATCAAGTAATAACTACGTAGGAGGTACATATATAGTGGTAGAAGTATATGCAGTTTACGTAACGCCATATGGCAATCGTTAATACGTACGTACGTTGGACTCGAGCATTTATTTTTCGTATTGACAATAGACAAAAATTATGTTGCGTAAGATTGTTGTATTGTTTTGATTACGTTGAATTTTGGATTGGAACTGGAAGTAAAACAACTGCTCATTGCTGGTCAGATTTAGTTTTGTTCGTTCTCATTTTAGATTTTACATTATTGTTCTGGAATATTTCAAATCTTGACGTTCAATACTATATATTAATTGATTTTTAATTGTAACCAGCTTACGGTCCTTGATGAAAAGGACTCTAACAAGTCTGAAGCTATAATACGAACAATTTAGTTGTAATTTATTCATCGGTGTGGACACTAACATAATTTTTTAAAACTCTATAATCTATCGAAACCTAACACCTAAATGAAATTGATTCTTTTATTTACACCATGTTAGTACTGAAAAATTGTGATATGAATTTTACAAAATTGTAGGTTGTCCTTATTCAATAAGCGTTGGAACCGGTGACTGGCAACTGGAGGCGTTGGACGACGGGCTTCATAAAGTTTCAAGATGTCACGAAGCGGCAGGCGTGGCCGATACAACTCGTATGTCCCTAACTTCCGAATTGAATTCACTGGAGATGGCTTAATAGAGTAAGTTGTGATAGATGTCGGATTTGATAAAACTAAATAATTATGCAACAATACTACCAAAGCGAAGTACTGGGTAAAAGTCTTCTGAACTTTGGCCTTCCATTTAGTACGTTTGAAATTAGGGGGGGAGGGAGGGGTGTCAAAACCGTGACACTAATGTTAGGTTTTCCTATCTTACAATGTTAAATAGGCGTGGCATGGGGGGATGGAGGGTCTCAAAAAAGGCAATTTATTTCGAAAGTACTAAATGGAAGCCTCCTTTACGTTGTACGTAATTCTCATGTATATACGACTTTCATCATATAGTCAATTAGTTAAAAATAGATACGTATAGTATAGCAAGGACAGAATGTAAGCAATGTGAAGCTTTTTTTTAATTAGCATTTTCATTGCATTGTCAACTGCAAGATTTATTTTTTAGTACAATAATTATTTCGTCTAATCGATAATGTAATTTGTTGAATTTGAAGACTACAAAGACAAATAACTGAAGACAGGCCCACGACAGGAATTACTGCTCTACCAAGCGACCCTGACGTCATTCGGGAAATGTTTGGCTGTGTAGGATGTAGGATGATCCCTGATCCGAATAATTACTTGGTTTGTGAGGAAAATGGGCATTTTGTGTGCAGTAGTTGTGTTTCTAAAAGGGATGGTGGATTTTCTTATGGTTCAAAGAGCAAGCTACAGGAACTGGATAGTTGCTGTTTTAATTTGCGAAAAGGACATCACCGCATTTTGGAGCAGTTACTGGAATATTCTACGTACGAATGTGTTAATCGACGGTATGGTTGCAAAGAGCTTGTTCTTGGGTGCAAGTGGAAAGATCATGTCCAAAAGTGTGGTTTCATGTGCAAGCATTTCAATTGTTCTGTTATGTGTGGAACAATGGAGGAAATGCTGGAGCACCTTCTAAAGAAGCATCATGCCGTTACATTCAAGAGTCCGAAAGTAACATTAACTTCCATCCCGTATGATGAGTCAGGTACGAATATTTGGATTCCTTTTGTGCTTACTTCTGTGTTTTCTGATTTCTGATTGACCAGTCGAGTTACATATTATTGCCAATGTTATGTGTAATTGTGATTAAATTTTCAGTTCGCCAACGCATGATTGCTCTCATATACGCGAAAAGTCGATATTTTATCTACGCTGCGGAAGAATTTGAAGGTTATATGCACATGTGGATCTGGAGTATGGATAAGGAACACAATAAAAGTAAAGACGTGCTCTACATTTTGCAGTTGGAGAAACAAGGATCTAGTATGGATTCAAAGGTGAATAAAAATGTTGCACTCTGCACTGCATTATTCAACTTAAATCTAAGTAGTGATTAATGCGACAGGCTCTTATCGAAGCAAAAGTTACAAGCTATTATATATTAAATTTCAGATGTCCCACAGTGGAATTTGCCTGCCGTACAAACTAACTCCCCAGGAAGTTATCGAACACCACGATTGTCTTACTGTATCCTTACACGTGTTTAAAAAGGACTACGTACGGGAAATTAAAGGAGTTGATACGTGGTCAGTTAAAATCACCTTATGTGAAAAGAACAACTGACAAAGTGACTTGTGCACATTGTATGTCTTATTATGTTAAAATCTAATGTGTTTCATGAGTATTTAGAAATAATTGTAAAAAAGTATCAGCTAATTAAACATGGTGTTAAATAGGTTGATTGTATAATAATATCGATAATCTGTCTGTTGTCAGTACTTAAACTCAACGGTTCTATGTATTTGCCTGAATATATTTATATAATATACGCCTGAAAATTGATTTCTATCAAACTGTAAAAGATTACATTTTCTTAACCAAGAGTTACCTCGGATTACTGGAAGAAGAGAAGGCAACTTAAACCATGCTTCATAATTGATCCCCATACTAGCCTGGTAGTCTAAAGCTTTTGCCGATAGTGTAGGGTTGGTTGGGGTTGGTGCATCGAGTGCTTATCAACATAGTAAGTGCTACATATGAAGTATATCTGTTTGTTGTGTCGCCAAAGCTCCAGGCAACGTATTCTTGTAATGCTTTATGCTTCAGTCCCGTCAACTTATTTCAGCCATGTTTTTTTAGCCCATATGCATAAAGATTGATTTTTTCAGCAATCCGATTCATACTTTTTCCATAACTTTTTCCGAGTTTACCCGCTCTACTCTAAACAATTTTCTCTTCACCCGTTGGTATATGTATATCCTAGTCATTCTGACACAAAAAGTTTGATTACGCGAAGAAGTGTCGTGTTGCTGCGTGTCTGTCTATCTGTTCCCGTTTATATCACATAAATTTTTTATCGATCATCCTTCCTGCTACTATAATACTTTCGGCATTAGCGTATTTCTCGTATCATCATCATGTACGATGAATCCATTGAGGTATGCGACGACGATGAGGAGGAGGAGTATGAACTATTAGAAAGTCGAAGGCGACCTGGAGTGTCTCCTGTTCGTAGAGGACCATTCCAATTTCAGCAGCAGCAGCAGCGTCCATCTCGATCATTTGTTCGAGACCGTCATTCATTTCAAAGAGAGGATTCTGTCGGAATGTCGGATGAAGGGTCTCCTGCTCCACCACCTGCTGGCCCTCCACCTCCACTGCAGCAGCTGCATCACGATGATCATAAGAAATCAATGTCGAGTAAAGACTTTGTTGGAAAATCTCTGTCACCGCAACAATCGCAAGACGGTGGGGGCGGCAAGCAACATGAAAATTTGATGTCGTTAGCATCAAACTTTGCCAAGAAGATGATGTCAGGATCTGACAAAAAGGTACATCGCTGCATGCTTACAATGTTAAAACAATTGTATTTCATTTTTTCTCTCATTAAAATGCAGGAAAAGCCACCATCGGATGTAGTTGAAGCTGTCAAACGTGAACGTGACGGGAAGGGCTCTGGTCATGGTCCTAAAAAGCAATCATTACAACACCAAACATCGTCTACTTCCTCCACTATGTCTCCAGCACATGGAAAGCACCAATCACAGCCCGTGCTTCCACCCACTCAGCAACAACAGCAACGTCCTCCCCCGCAATCAAAGTCCCAATCAGTGGAGGATGAAGAGGACGATGAGGACGAAGAAGATGAATATGATGACGTAAATATGGCACAGATTGAAGGGTAATCCTCGTAGTAATTGTTTATTCTTAGCCCAAAAATAGACTCCTCTGCAAATTTCCTTGGCTTTATTGCACGCTTTTCTTAGATTACTAAATCAAGTGCAAAAACCTTCAGACCCACATTATTCCAATAGAAAATACTTTGAACCTCGCGCACCTCCAGGTAATCCTCGTCTTCAAAGAAGTCCAGCGTTAAGCTTTGTCGGGCAAAATAACCCTAGTGGTCAAAGAAGGGATTCAATTGACCGGGGAGCTGCTGGCGAACCCTACTCAGTTCGCACAGCAGCGCCTGGAACGATTGGTCAGTTTTATCCCGGTTTCGGTCCAGCAACCTCGAATCTCATGAATTTTAGCGGATCTGTATCGATTTCTGACAGTGATCCAGAAGTTAGTATTTCTGAGGGGGATATGGATCTTACTCAGATAGATGAGCTTATGGACATTTATTCAAACTCAGATGGAATGCAATCGGATCCAGCAACTTCAATGATAATGCCTTTGCCAACAGCACAGCTTAATTCAATGGCCATGGTGGACGATGAGGTGGTCTAAGATTACAATTCGTACAAAATAAACAATCAATCCCCTGCAAACAAGCTTGCTTTCAACTTTTTAAGTTACTTTAGATTTTTGAAAATATGTTGGCACATCGGAAAATGTGGGAATACCAACTTGACCTAAAACGAGAATCGTTGAGAAGACGAACATTAGTCATGTCAGACAATCCTGGAGTGCATGCTCCAGGCAATCCGTAATGATTTATAATTTATAATTTGTTCATCAATGTTACATTTCAACGCAACGAAAAACTTAGAATTATTGCACTGCTTTTATCCAGTTCAAATGTCGTACATATCTAATTCTTCTTACTTTACTGTATTTTTAGGGTGTACAATCCACAGGACTATGAGCAATTAAACGTATCCCCAGAAGTCAAAGAGTTATTTCATTACATCACCCGGTACGAGCCACCTGTAGTGGGAACTCAAATGGATGTTAAACTCAAAGCATTCATACCAGAGTACTATCCAAGTGTCGGGGACATTGATGCTTTTATCAAAGTGGTTCACCCTGAGATACCTGATGACAACTTAGGTATCAAACACCTTGACGAGCCATCTCCATTTCAAAGTGATCCCTCAGTGCTAGATCTCAGACTAAGGGCATTGGCGAAACAGAGCTCATCTAAATCTGTCGTTGTGAAAAAGATTGATAATGTTGGAAAGAACACAAAAATTATAGAAAATTGGATAAAGGACATTAGTGATCTTCACAGAAGCAAACCGAGTCCTTCTGTACACTACTCTAAGTAAGAACAGAGTCGTTCAGTTCAAAATTGTCATTTTCTTAATTTATTTACTTAAAATTTCCCTCTTCCAGACCTATGCCAGATATTGACGCATTGATCCAAGAGTGGCCACCACAACTGGAAGAGTTATTGAAGAATATCAGTCTACCATCAGCAGACCTAGACTGCGACTTGCAGACTTATGTGGACATTGTTTGCAGTAAGCTAAAATTACAAATATATTTTTTACATCTCACTTTTTGGATAACTATTTTCTGTATTTAACTCTCGTTTTGCAGGCTTGCTAGACATCCCCGTTTACAAAAGTCGAATCCAATCCCTCCACGTTCTTTGCACATTGTATGCCACTTACAAACATTTCAACCATTATGCTCCTCTCGGAATGTCTGCTGGTGGGGGAGGAACCGATCTCGAAATTCTCCCATCTTCTACCTCTGGTCGTATGGATAACTCGGAAATTGATAGACTTCAAATCAATTAAATGTTCTTTATTTTCAAAGTATTACATTTAGCGGAATACACGTATTCGAGTGATTTTTAGTAATATGTTTTTTTTCTTTACTGTTGTTGAGTGAAATCTCGTTTTGAGATTCTCTAAATGAATATTTATGTTTGCAAATAAAGAACAAAAGTTGCATTCTGCAGTTTCCCGTAAAAAAAGTACCGGTACTCACAGCAGTGGAAAACAGCAGACGCTTTTATTGTAATCAGCAACTCATACTTTTTCTCTAACGTTTCCCATACATTGGCTTCAATAGTTTGTGGCATTCTTTACTTGTTTCGTCAACCGTTTATCATATCATTATCCTATTTTTGTTTGACTTGTCCTTTTCTTTGAGATTAAACACGACATGTAATATACAACTTGAGTTTGCTTCATCCTGTGCTTGGGTAGTTACAGTGTGGATAATTGCTTGTGAACGAGTAAATCCCCACTTTCTTACGCATAGAAATATTTTCAGTAACCTCACTTACTCATTGAATCTATACCTGCCATAAAAAGTTGTTAAGTAACCCGTCATACACGGTTGATTCCTATTGTCTGAAATTCATTGTCATTTGTTGCGCTACTCATTCTCTTCTACTCCTCTACTACGGAGTAATCCGGCAGATGACAAAAAATTACTTCATTTGTTGATTTCTAGGAGGTCTGTCTCCTTTTCACACGCTAGGGATTTTTCTTCCTCAGAAACAAATATACAGGTTTAAATCTGGCATTTGGTTAGTAGCCATCAATAGTAACAGTGGTTCTGTCTGGTCCATGTGATGAATTTGCTTGCGCATTTCTCAGTCCTAAAAGTTTCGAAATAGATTTATTCCTTGTGCTGTGTTCATAGAAGAGTTGTGAAATTCTTATTTGCCATAATGGAAAATCTAATTATTGTGGACAATAATGATAATATTGACTACAGTCAACTCGAAAGTATAAATTCTTCATTTGTAATTATTCCACTTGTAATCACAGCGTTGTCCACATTAGTTACAATGGCAGTCTTTTACTTCTCCTCTTCAAAAAACCATGAAAATTCAAGTAAAAATGGCAATTCAAGATCGGCCACGCTACCTGGCTATGGAATTTTGGGAGACAAGGTCAACGAGTTCATTGAGGTGTTTTTGGATGCGCTAGCCATATACGTTCACAATACACAAAAGTAAAGCCATAGTTGTAATTGTTGGTAATTGTTTTAAAAACCTACTACAAAAAGATGTTTTGATATTTTACAGTGAAAAAAATTGGGATTGTTCTCGGAGAATGCTTTGCGAAGCCAACCAAAGAGCAGGAGAATATGGGACACCTTATGGAATTCTCATGTATTTTCTTTCCCTCAGCGTTTCCTTTCTCCTCCAGGATCAAAGAGTATCGGACAGTATGGAAGCTATGAGGAGAGGACGGCACGGGATAGATTGCATTACCAGTTATCCCCATTGTCCATTTTCATTGTGAATGAATAAATTATTAAATATATATTTTATGTACAAATATTGTCTCTTTTTGTAAGTCTAAAGTGCATATTTATAAGTGTATAGCTTGCCTTTGCCTTCAAACAAAGTTCCTGAGTTTTGGATGTTTGGTCAATAAATTAATTAAATCAATAAAAGAATGCGATCGACTACTGGGTTGGGAAACATACTGTTTATGCATTTCCTGGTCGGATTTCTTAACTTTATCTTTTGTAAGATTTGATAAAGAAAACAGTGAATAAAAATAATATTTAACTACAAATAGTCAATTTCAGTTATAATGTATAAACTTCGAGTATCTTATTGCACTGATGTGGAGAAATCGGTGTTAAATACTAATTTTGAGAAACGAGGTTGGCATCAGGTTGGACCCGATGATGATTGGAACTTTTATTGGTAATTAAGTTAAAATTGTCCTTAGTCATTAGTCATTAACTTGTGAATAGATCCTTTAGCAAACTAACTGGATGAGGATTTTTTTGTGTACAACTAAGGGCAAATGTGCCAACTTGTCGTATCATATTTGGAGTGGATAGTGGATACCGGATGCATGACAATCAGTAAACTAAAAAACCAAGTAAACCATATGTCACACATTTTTCATCTTTTTACTCATATTAGCTATACATATGTTGTTTTTATGAAAAGGCTTATCAATCACTTTCCCAATCACTACGAAATAACAAGGAAGGATCTTCTGGTGAAGAATATAAAAAGGTACAGAAAAGAACAAGAAAAGGAAGGAAGCCCTCTCGGGGAAAAAAATGAGCATGGAAAGTATGTTCACTTGGATTTTATTCCGACAACTTTCGTTCTTCCAGCGGACTACAACATGTTTGTAGAAGAGTATCGGTAAGTTCATTGATTACATTTGAAAAGGAATACTCTCTTGATATTCTTGTCATAGGCGTGTATGTGAATTATTTTTCCTTCATTTACATTTCATTCGTTAATGAGCAGAATACGATTCCAGGTTGGTTATAAGTTTTTATTTTTCAGGATGAATACAACAATATTCATGGAGGGAAGTGGAGTCTTCGTAATTTAGAACTTTACTTGGAGAGCACAAGAGGTAAAGAAGTTACCACCAAGTTATTCAATGGAATTAAATGGTTGGTTGTTCACTCGTTGAAGGCTGTCGCTCCTCTGATGGTCAGTGACAGACACTGCTTTGAATGCTACGGTTATGATATAATCATCGATGAGAATTTAAAACCGTGGCTAATTGAAGTTAATGCATCACCTTCTCTCACATCTACGACAGTGAACGATAGGATTTTAAAGTATAAGCTTATTAATGATATTATTTCAATTGTTCTTCCACCAAACGGATTTCCAGAGTAAGTCATTTTCATACTTGTATTTATATCAAAGCTTAATTAAAAAGTGAAGAATTCAGAGCTGAGGAACTTTTACATTTATATAGCGCAAAATGGAACAAAAGCCCTGCAAAGGAAGCATTCGGAAATTTTGAACTTCTAATTGATGAAGAGTTGGCTGGAATTGAAACTGGAAACTCAAGACGGGCTCAACAGGAGAAAACTAATCAAAGTCAGCAGCCAAAGTGGAAATAAAAATCTCTTATTGGACGTAGATTCAAACATTTGAATATTGTTTTAAAACTATTTTTGTTTATGTGTGCCTTCGCCTTCCCTGTCCGAAATGTGAAAATGTAGTTGAACTCTAATATTAAAGTTCCACCCACGAGTATATTGACCTACGATCCTTTCAAAATTATTAAAGAAATGTAAGTCTGCAGTAAATTATAATGCTTCAATATTCAACGGATGTAAATGTAATAGTTCTATCGATATGGTTGCCTGCAGAGTCTTAAGACATATCCAGTCAATGGGGGGGTGAAAGATATTTGGCTGAA
>JAHZNA010005429.1:0-27765 GCA_027743935.1 Sinodicranocentrus sp. ZH6 | reverse complement strand
ATCAAATCAAAGAATAAAATAGTTCATTAATCAATCTTCTCTCTGGTATTAGCCTTATAGTGGTTTTTTTCACTCCGTCAAATGTTGGAAAGGAGTTAAGGAGTTAATGACTTTATGCGAATCAAGTGGAAGGAGCACACCTTTTGCATTTTAAAAACAAGAGAGAAGTTTTTTTTTCTTTTCTCAAGTTTTATCATCTCTCCCTGCAAAATACCACCTCACGATTAATCCTTTACCAACGTTTTATTTGAAGTTTTTGAGTGATGTAAGCAAACATTTTAAAAACGCGAGTTGTGACTAGATTGCATCCAGCATTTGAATTCCATAAGCTAAGCATATAAATTCCTTTCTTCAAAGAGGAAAAAAAGTTGAGAGATGAGTTATGGAGGAATATATTATAAAATATTTCCAATAAGTTATCAACCATCATGTTGATTATTGTAGCTCTATGCCGTCATCATCCTTATGCATTTATCATCTCCAACACCAGCATCTTTTGTGGAGGACTTTGCACGAAAAAAACCAAGCCCAAAGTGCACGTTTTTTCCACATTGAGAAGTACAGAGTTGAGGCTGAAACTTGAAATCTAAAAGTTTCTTCAAAAGAAAGATTCCAATCTGAGAAGCTAAAGTTCACGAAGGAATTTCCAATTCTATATAGCCAACGTAAATCGACATATATTCAAAATTGACTTTTTCTTCATGCAGCTTCTTCTTCTCTTCCATCATATCAGATCCAGACGGTGAAACAGTCAATATGAAGAAAAAAATTGACTTTAGGAATCATCCTCATCCCTAGAGTAATATCCATTATAAATGGAAAAAGTGCAAAAGTCGTTGGATTTCTTTGTAAAAACTTTTCTTGAAAAGCAATTCATACAATTTTCCTTTGTGTATTCACAACTAAAATATAATAGAAGGATGTTATATATAAAACCTTTAGAACTTTTTAATAACCAAGATGAACATGGAAAAATATTTTTTGCCTAATGACGACTTTACGTACAGGTTTTATTCGGGTTGGGCTCTCATATGTTCACGGAATTGACGTTAGACACGACGCGTGTGAAACTATGTGCATTGCTCCCATCGCCATGAGATTCCTAATCAGAAAAGTCAATCGTATGCCCACCTCTTTATATCTATGTACATGAGCAAGCACAAGCTTTTATGTTGGAAGTAAGTAAGCTACATTGCCAAAAACTGCATTTTTGCACTAGAAAAAATAATCCTGATGACTGGGCGTGGTTTACCTGTCCCCTATAAACTTGGTTCACGACAGCTCTTCACATTTCCAATTTCTTTTAGAAAAAAATGCACATTGCTCATTTTCTAAAAACAATACATATTTTTCTTCTTGTTACGAGTATATTCCAGTTTGTCAACGTACGTCTTCTTTCAAGAATAAAAAAAAAGTAAAATTGGATTGACTAATAAACCAGCCTCCGCCTTTTCCCTTTTGGTTAAGTATACTCATTCCCCATCTGTGGGATATTACCAAAGAAATTTTACTGCTCCAAGGAAATTTGCCATTTTTGCCATATCCTCATCAAAATCTCATTCTCTCCATGTCAATCTCCTCCTGTCGGTTAAACTCATGTATTTCCCATTTTACCAACCACCCCATATTTTCCCGGCTTATCAAAGTCAAGTGTAACGAACAAATGTGAGAGTGGAATATGGAGTGAAAATACTTAACTTGTCTTTTTTCCTGGCAATGGCCCATTAGCAAGTCAACCATGCACATCAAACATATCATCCTTTGCAAAAAAAAGTCTTTCACACAAGTGGCTAAAAAGAGTGGATTGCATGCGAGCTTAGGTTAATTTCCTCCAGAGTTCCATTTTCCCCTTGTTTGCGTGAAATACAAAGAAACAAGAAGAAAAATACTGCGTGATGATGATTTTAATGCTCAGCCGCGCCTTCACTTCTACTTGTTTCACTTTTTTCGCGTGAACTCAAGTTGACGTGAATTGCCGTTTTGGGTTGTGCGCTCTGCTCTTGTTTAGTTTTTTCTAGTAATCCTACCCCTCTCGTTCTTTTGGCGTTATTTGTGTGTATGTGTGGAAAAATTATAATGAAACGAAGAAAAAAATAGACATTACAAGGCGAGTTGATGATGTTGATGGAAAGACAGATATGGTCTTAGACTTGTTATTTTTTCTTCGTTTTCACATTTTCACTCATTAAACAGCCATAAATATGTTGCCTGTTTTTCTTCACTTTTTTGATGGATTTTTTTCCTACCCGCTCTACATGTTTGACGGGGAAATAGCATGTTACACAACAATGCATAAATGATATTTTTTTCAGCTAATGAAGTTTGCAATTTGAACTGTCCTCTTGGTTTATTTAGCCACTGCCAAAGCGGCTTTTTCCCATTTTTGTATTCTTTAGCAAAACAAGAACCACAGTAGGAGCAAGTGCACGACTGGATTTGGAATTTTTTTCTGGGAAAAAAACTTGCAAATAAGTTGAAGAATCTCTCATACTGTTTCAATTTATAAAAGGAAGATTATTATGATTAAGCCATAAAACCAGTAAAGATTGCAAAGATGAACAAAAAGAGATCCGCTTAGGATATTATTTTCTTTTGTCTTATTCGAGCACAAGGAATCAGGAATCCTATATGAAGATTGCAATTTGAGAATTTTTGTAATATCAAGTTTGAACAAGCCTATACTGGGATTAGCCTGTCAAAATTTTTCAGTTTCTTGAAGCGATAAATATACATCTTACACCGGCTTTTCAGCTGCCAGCATGATTTCCATCTGGAAAAAAGAATACATCCTATCTCTTTTTTTCTCCACACTATAGCTCCTACTCTATAACCATCACGACTTTTGTGTGAGGATTGAATAGCAGGTGGAATAATTTTGTATTGGCATGCGAGAAAAAATATTATGGATTATCTCCAACTCGTTCTCATTCCTCCTTTTTTTATCCTTTAGGTATATAAAACATAATTATGCTGTCTATATAATCAATAATGTTATATTCTTTTACCTTATTACCCATCAATTCCTGAGCCTCTTCATTCATTCAAATTGAGGCTTGAAGCCTATTACAGATTACAAACAAGAAGTCGCTTCCCTTCATTTACTTTAGTCAAGGAACGAGTATTTAAAGTCGGGAGGAAAGAAAAGAAGCTTATGCTGGAGAATACTTATTATTATTTTTTTTACGCTTCCAGCTCCCAAAAGACTTGACTTGACACGGTAAAATAACAAATTACCCATGTCCGTAATGAAACAACAATACAAGCTTCTTTTCTTGAGCAAGGCAGCGTCTAGTTTTTTGCTGATGATGAAGAAAAGGAAATTTGAAAATGAGAAATCAAACAAGTTCACTCTCATTTTTCAAACCAAAGCTAATCATAATTTATGTGGTGATGGTCAAGCAAGATAAGTCGATCTGTGTGTTCTCGAGTCATCATCAGAGTGTGTGCTACATGTGGGTAAATCAAGTCAAGCTTGAAATAAGTAGATTTAAGAAAAAGGCTGTGTTGTGAGGTTACAAAGTTGGAAAACGTCAAAACATAAATAAATTGAGCCAAAGAGTTTTTCCAGTTTGGGAAGTACTGTGTGAGTGAGAGTGAGCAATGAGAATATATTTTTTGTTGTTATTTTGGTAGCTGCGTGTGTTGCCAAGTTGTGTGCAAAGACGAGTTTTATATGGATGGATGCATGCAGCTGGAAAAAACGATGAGGCTTTATGAAGCACATTTTTTCTAAGAAGATTAGCTTTGACGGACATGAACTTCTTAATATATGATGCCTCCCTTTTATTATGATGATGAGCTAATAGAGCAAACACAATGTTGAAGAGGGAATGAAGAGGTAAAAAACAAGATGAGTTTACATTTTTTGCTTAAACTTGTTGTGTGATTCGATTCGCCACATTTTACTCTGCCACCGTGGTAGCTGGAAACGAGAAAAAAATACATAGCAGCTGGCACTAACTTGTGTGGAGAGTAAAGGGTGCCGTGCTATTTGTCTCTTTCAAAGAGAAGATCGATCGTAAGGATAAAATTATGTTGTTACTGTGGAATGGAGAGCAATTCCAACTAATCTACATTAATGTTACCAGCAAATAAAATTGTAATCATGTCCACTTCTCTCTGTGGCGGTCTTCTTAATATTGTTTGGGTGCAGACATCCTTTTACTTTTTCTTTGCAAGGATTATGTATTCATAATGAGAATGGTGGTGTGGTCAAAGTGAAGAAAAAAGGGAATCCTTCGGTTCCAGTTTGCAAGTCAATTTATTTATGCATCCTATTTACATGAATGACCAGCTATTTGTAGGGGATATTGAGTTGAGCCAGCAGGAGTGGTTGATGGGAGGCTGATATGGTGTGTAAATTGATCATTTGTCAGTTCAGCTCGGTTAGGTCTCAATAGGATTAGGATTAGTTTTTTCAGCATGAGCTCATAGTCATTTGCTCTGGAAAAATATATTCTTTTCAAAAGAACACCACAATGCCAAGGGTCCTGTGGTGAGAGAGTGATATCATCATTGGGGATGGCAGCTTCAGCTGCGGATTTTAATGATGGTTTAAAGTTCGCATGGAGTTTGAGGTGTTATATTTGTCTGCAGTGTGATAAGTGCAGTTCATATTTACATTTTGCTAGTGACAATATGAATCTGTGATAATCAAATTTTAGATCTTGCCTCAATCTTATAATAGTGGCGTTAAACTACTCGAATATTTTATTTCCTTAAATATATATATATAAATATTTCCGCATAACGCTCTTGCCCCACTTGTAAATGAGAGAATGAAGACGTTTTTTTTAAAAAAATATATGAATGATGTTGATTAGGAAATTGCTCCAGGAGGATAATTACATTACTCTATCGATTCTCCAGATCAATATTTATTTTGAGCTTAAGGCACCCATTTGGAAACACATGTTTTTGTTCAACTTGTAAAAAAACTCTTCTTCTCATTTCTTCATTTCATCCTTCCCCTTTAACCTTAGCAAGTTATAACGTATCTAAATGAGTTATAGATTTTCCTACCAGTGAACTCCACTTCGACCACCTGACACGCTAAACAAAAAAAAACTTTTTTTTCTCCTTCTTTATTTTAGCTGACTTTTCGATAACTTTTCTAAGAGATCTCACTCCCGTGGAATATTAACCTATATATCATCCCCACCACATACACATGCATTATTCCACATATTACATATCCCCTGACCTAAATAAAACTTGAGCTGAGATAATCCCTCTTTTTCATACTTTTTTCCGTTTCACTTTCAGTTTGAAGGAAAAAGCTGAGGATAAAGGGAAATAAAAGGAGCGTATGCCGTCAACAATATTTTTTGTTTTAACCAGTTCAACTAAAAACGATTGTGGTATGGCGTGGTTCAACTGAGAAAAGTTTTTTTCTTCTTTGGATTGCATTAAAGTAAAAGACAGCCTGTGAAAGATCTGATGGGCTATATGAACCTTGTATTCCCGGTGTGAACCTTCACCAAAGCAAATAAACAAGAAAACAAAGTCTAAACTACTCAAAGTGGAGGGATGGATGGGAAGAATGGGAAAAGTTTGGGTTGTTTGCAGAATCGAATTTTTTCTTCTTTCAGTGTAAATATGGCATTTTTTTAGGAAATCGTGACCTGCTAAGATACAATGCGAAATAGAAATATACAAAGATATGATGTTTTGGAACATAGCTTGTTTATCGTGAGTGTGAGCAGATGATGATGATGATCATCATGAGAAGTTTTTTCTCTGGCCTGGTTTTTGGAAGAAGGCGAAGGGATGGATTGAATTACTTTTCTACTTCACAATGCATCCTGATGCTTTTATTGATTCTTTTCGTACAGAAAAATACAAACGTGTAGAGAGGAAAGGATGAGAGGATATATAAATGGTCATAAAAGGGATAAAAACCCATTAGGCAGCTACGAGCCACTGCAATGATGGTTGTTATCACAAATATACTTTTTCTCTTCTGGTCACGGTCACATTTTTTTCTCGTGTAGTGGAGCTCAACCCGTTCTCTATCAGAAAAGGTATATATTTCCCTGTGGATTTACTACTTTAACCCTTTTCTGAGTTTATGACAAGAGGAAAAATATAATATTGGGATGGCATATGGAATCCAAGCTGGAAATGAGTTTTGAAGCACACCAAGAAGAACATACCTTTTGACATATATTTTTTTATATGGGGTTGCTGCCTCTAGTATTTACAAATGTTTTTATTATGATTTTCCCTTATGGGCTCAAGCCAATAATCTCTTTCAAAAAATTCGTCCAGGCGGCTTGTGGCATTGTAAACTATTTTACAATTTACGATCCACTGGAAGGCAAAAACATTTAAAAAAAATATTTGCCCAATTCCTCCCTCCAGTAGTACAGTTAAAGCTTACTCCTTTAATGTGTTTTTGGCCATTGGGTAATTTTGAATGGAAAAAGGGTTATTATCCTTTATATCAGGTAATTGTAATCATCATCATAATCAACATAATACACTTCATGTGTTCAGGATTTTTTTTCTGAGGATTTTTTTTTTCAGGGCCCTTTTTAAACCTTTGCCGGCACAATCAACCATGAGGAAATGAAATGTGTAGAATGAAAAGATCAAAGTGAGAAAAAAACTAGAGACTGTGGATGTGGCGATGATTATGAAGTTGATGATGTGGTGGGCAGTGACCACATCGAATCGAATGCAGTAGTTGTTTGTACGTCGGTTGTTGTGTTGTGCGGGTGATGTGTGATGCAATAAAACTTCTTTTTCATTCACTGCCTCAACTAACTCCCGTCATCATCATCATTCTCATTATGATTATTGCATTGAATTGCATTATATATGGAGGCGATAAAGGAGTTTTGAGATGACTGCAGTCTGGTGGTTTTGTCGGTGGATATGGCGGTAATGGTGATCATATACAGAGGCAACCGGTATTGAGAATGAATTTTTGTTGAAAGAAAATGTATACAAAAAACGGGTGGAAGTTTGGAACATGAGCTACCATAAAATGATTCATGATTACCTTTTCCTCTTTTGAGATGCCTCATGCCTCTTTTGGTTTTCATGCACGAATGGATCAACAACTATTTTTCCCCTTGTGTGAGATAGATCGCTTATAAATCTGTTTTTTCTCTTTGAGCTTTTTAGAAATTCCATGAATCATATTAGTTTCATTTGAGACGGTTTTTTTATTATATATTCTGACCGGGATATGTGAAGTATTGGAAGCGATGAAAGATGGAAAGATGGGAAACATGAAGGAGAATAAAAAAAGTCAATCTAATTGTGAGAGAGGGGCTGCTGGTAATACGTGTTTTGAAGATATATATAAAATTCGTGCATTTTAGTTTATTTCTGACTCACTGCATGGAATGATTGGGGATGAGTAGTGTTTCCATTTCAGCAGATATGAGATGGAAGAAAGAAGTAAAGGATATTTTTTGTATTTTGCTGTTGTATATAATTTATCAGAAATGAGATTTTTTTATCCAGAGAAAAAAATAAAGTCAATTTCACTTTCATAATCACCAAAAATTGTCCTTTTCACGGAGGACTGAAAAGGAAAAAGTCACTCATTTACACAAAATCTCTAAAAAAATACATTTCCCATTTCGCACTCCAAGTTATTGCACGAAGAGATTTTTCTCTGATGTAAATTCCAACATTTTTCTCTTGAAATTTTTCCTAATGAACGAGAATCTTTTTCCCATGGACATTCCTTCCGTTGAAAAGAGCGTGCAAGCTTAGAATACAAATTTTATTTACAACATTGTTCCACTCATGAAAAGTCTCTGATTACGCTAGACTAGCATCATTATGATTATTACCATTATAAAAAGGGAAATTCCAAATAAAATACTTTGATCATCAGACACACACAATATCCTCATCACTATCATCACCACTACTACAACAACTCAACGAAAGCTTTTATATACACTCCTCGTTGTATACTTATTCCCTCCTTGGTTGACTTATTTTACTACCTTTTCTCCCTCACACATTTCTCCTGATGCATTATACTCTAATGGCTTACTAATGCATTGTAATGTTCTCTCAAAATGTAATAAAACCAGAGTCTTCACTCCTTTATAGGGAAAAGCCTTCAGATTCCGAAATGATATTAAACATTAGCATTAGTCTAACAAAGCGAAACGACACGGAGAAGACAGAGGAGCGACGGAGGGAGATGTAAATAAATATTTCGTGTCTTTGATTACCAACCACCCACCCTTCCCCATAATGCACGAAGGAGGATAAACCGTATTCCTGTGAATCCCATTCCCATATTCTTTTCATGTTTGTCTTTTCTATTCTCTCGGCTTGGTCAAGTCAAAGGCCGTTGAGAAAATATAAATAGACACTGTAAAATGGCATTGTGAATAGATGTGTAGGGTCATTGCAAGCATGGCATTCCAAATTCATAGTGATTCAGCCGACAATCGTATGATCTAACATGATGCAGGCATGCATGTGCATCGATTGTTTTCCCATTGTGTCCAGCCTTTTAAAGTTGAGGTGGGAATAACAATAAAAATAATTTGCTCCTTATAAAAATGAAAAAGGATACCGACCGGACGAGAGAAAATGACTCAATGGATGTGTGTGTTTATTTAAATGTGACTCAGAAAATTCTCATGTGAGCAGGTGAAAATGACTAAACTAGCCAGATCAAGAATTCACGCGAGCAATGTAGAGTAAATAGAAACAGGTAGGTTGTTTCGTAAAGCGTGAAGGTATACAAGAAAAAAAAACTTGAATCAATTTTTCTTTCCGAGACCACTCACAGATAAAGTCTCCATTAGCTAATGGAACCATTCAAGATTACGTCAAAGTTAGACACAAGTTATCAATCTCGTTGATACCACAAGAGCTGTTTCCACCTGTCACCACGAATCAATCAGGAGGAGAATATGATAAGATGATTTTTCCTCTTGCAAAATAAAAACCTTGGAATTTTATTGCCTAGAAAAGTAAAGGAATTTTTTGCATTAGAAAAATTATTAAATTGCTTCCAAGGAACATTTACTTTGAAGGTGATCGCACTCCCTCATTACTGTATCATTTTTAGTAATTTTTTTCCTGTGCAAATCTCTACCTTAATGTGAGAGCAAAGTAAAAAGCATTTTATTACATGAGCACATCAATCTCCCGTGTAGATTTTAAACCAGTTTTTTCCCTTTTTATTAACAGTAGACTCCTGACCACAAAGTAAATTAGAGACAGGAGCCAATATGAAAACTCAAAATTCATCACTGGATGATCGACTGCATGATTATTACTAAGGAAAAAGGGTATATGGTGAATAGGAAAAATACAAATTGAATTGAAACTCGTACTCGTTTCCCATTAGTATTGCTACTCATATCATTATCATTTAAGTGAACAAGCTATGATTGTGAAGCCTCACCTTGGCCAAGGGATATTCAACAAAGAGGGGGGGGGGAAAAGTGAGCAAGTTATGTTTGCGTATTGAAAAGTCACTTTTATACACAAGGTCTTTTTTTCACAGAGAGACAAACATAATGAGGGATATCCAGTAAATAATGATGATGAGGATGATGATGACGATGGTCAACAGGGCACCAGACCATAGACCATATTACCAGGTCGATATGTGAATCCTCTACCGAAAGGGTTTTTGTGATGCTACAAGAAAAGCAATAAAAATGAGTGTATACAGTGAATGCCGAAGATGATGATGATATGAGTAGTACACAATGAAAGAGAGACAAGTCAAGCTAAAGATGGTTATCATCAGATCACCAACTGAAATTACAACCTATAAACCTTCGGAAACAAGCAGTTGGCTGTGATAAGAATGATCGTAATTGAAGGATGTCTGGCTAATGCTGTAGCTAATTTGAAAGGAAATTCCGGTCTCCGTCTTTCTTCCTTCGTGCTCCTCTCTCAAAGGTTGAGATGGATGGAGCAAATGCTGAAAGTTTGAGGGAGAGCGTTTGAGAAAAAAAAATCATTTTGAAATGATGCCACGCACAGGTGAGGTGATGACTAACTTCCAGGAATATTATTGTTACTTGTCTTGTTCAACGAGAAAGGGTAGTTTTGTGGGTATTTGGGAGAAAAAAGGAAAATCACGAGTTTGGTAACAGTTGAGGTGCACGAAGGGAATTAGAAGGAGACTTGCTAAGGGTGCTCATTTCCTTTGGATTGTTGATGGAAAATTATCTTTGACTGATAAGCCATTTTACATTGAAGATTGTGAGCATTGGGATGGATTCTGAATATTAAATATGCATTTTTTTTAAAAGCAAGCAATCTTAAGTTTGGAATGGAAGTTTATCTGAGTTAGATTAATTGCTTGAATTTCAGCTTTTCAATAGTTGGTAGTTATTTATGGGTCGCTTCAATGTCGGATAAATATTTGATATATATGACCAGCATGGACATATTTGGTAGGTCGAACAGTTCTTCTAAACCAAAAACACAAAATAAGCAAACATTGAGTTGCGACACTAAAATGCATTCATTTTGTCCAAAATTTAGTCTAATTCACACTCTCCCAAAACCCTCCCTTATAAAATGTAGCCCTTCAAAATAAAAATTAAATCGTCAAGATCGGCGCCAGCAACACGAGAAATCCTTCATTTAAAACAATTCACCTCATGGAAGACTACCTCCATGTCAATAACCAGTCTGTCATACATTCCTGAAGCTTCTTCCCAGTATAAAATATTAGATACCGACAATAAGGAGGAGACAAGGAAAGTATAGAAATGCTTACATCAAACAAGCTACCTCCACGTGTGGAATTTCCATTGAAGACTGATTCACTAAAGGGGAGCATGGAATGTAGATTTTTTCCCTGTCCAGCCCACTTTGAAGTTGCAGTGTTACATTAGCTTCCATAATTGTAGTAAAGTATCTTATCAAGTGCAAAAACCGCAGCAGGTTACGCTTTCCCGAGAAGACTATATAATTTTCGTTGAGCAAGAATAAATATATCAAGAGCGGAATATTTTATTAGGGAAATAGAAAGGAATTCATTCGAAAGAGGTGACGGTCTCCAGTAAAAGATTTTCGAGTGGAGTGCATTGCTTGAGTGGAGCGTATCGTGTGCGGCTGGGGTTTCCTTTGTCAGTTTTTAGAGCGAGAGTGGCACCACCAGCACACTTAATAAAATCCTTTTGGCATCCCTATCCCGTATTTTGGAGTACAATGAGGAAAGGCGGAATTTACGTTTTTCTGTATGTGCATGTGTTACGTGTATATATATCGGACATTAAACATGTTTGAGATGAGGAGAGGGAATTTCATTCATATTTATACTCACACATACGCCCCTCTCTAATATTCGGTCAACTGAGAGAAACGAAAATCATCATTCAGAGAGAAGGAAGAGTTGTGAGGGATTTTGTATTCCAGGGAAGCTCACGTCTTTTGATCTCTGAGTTTGGTTTTTCAAGTGGATTGGAATGCCTGTCTATTTATTCTTTGGATAGGAGTGAAATAAAAAGACTGAACGGAGGAAAGAACGATTTTTTACGATTATCAAGAATTCCACCCGATTCTAAAATTATTTTATTTAAATAGATTGCAGTATACACGCATTTATTACTAGAAGTAACTATTTCACAGTTTTCATGAAATCTATATGAGATGGGGCACACTTTTAAAAAAATATTTTTTGGATGTCTTTTAAATTAAACACACATTCCCCCATATTCAGCTATACTTCCTTCCTTTCCTATTCCTTCCTAATTCAATTTGTTGAGATATCTATGCAGATAATTTTATTTTGGGTCTACACTTTACCCCAACCCAGAAGTCATGCCATTTTCACGCTAAATTTTGCATCAGTGTCGGAGCCACTAAAACCAGATTGATTTATACCGTTTGCAATATTTCATGCAATTTTATCTCACACTAGCAAGCCATACATCATGAGTTGAAGGGCTCTAGAGAGGGAGAGAAAAACTCGACGAAGTGGGGAGCAGAACGAGCTGCCAGTTTCACTATTCTTTTATCGAATTCTCCAAAAGCCAAGCAATGCATGCTGCATCTCTTATAAAAACAAGTAGAAATAGAGATTTTTTTTGCGAGAGTAAAATTTTAACAAATTCATCTCTCCAGTTTCACCAAAGCACCTCATAAATCTTTAGAAATACAAATCCTCCCGCATTTCTTTGGCTTGTCACTCCAAAAAATCTAATACCTCAATACAAATTACCACTCAAATGCTCTCCACTCACTCATCCAAGGATTGTTCTATTTTCACCACAAAAACTTGCTGAACATGAGAAAAAATGTTAAGAGAGGCGGCTTTCTTTGCAAATATTTCATTATATCTAAAGTGCACTCACTTTTACCACAAGTTGCACTACCAAATGTGACTAATACTTTCAATGACAGAAAATGACTAGGCGGTTTCAACCAGGGTGGTCGTCAAGAGGGAATTTCCATTTCCACAGATTCGCAACATCCGCCAAATATGAGCTCAACACCAGTAGTAACTTCCCCAAGTTTATTTTCTCCAGTCAGTCAATATCCTTTTGCAAACTTCTTTTCTCACTCCTTTTCTTCGAAAAATTGACAAGATTTTCTCTCAAGGATAAAATAAGTGAACACGACGTGGTTACATGTACCCCGTCATGTACAAGTCGTCCCTAACTAGCTAAATATTTTTTTATCAAGACTTGTCGCTTGCAGCGGGTTACATCTTGCGAAAAAATATGTCAGAAAAAATGTATATCCTTCATGTGGGCTGCTCCTTCCTCAGAAAAAAAACTTTAAGGGCGGTCATTCCGTTTTTGTTGCTGATCGACTCCCTTTTTTTATATCGTCACTTAGAAAAAGTGTCAGTTTTGCTGAGTTTCCAGTGAGAACAAAAGAGAATGCGACACACATTAGCCACTGCTGTTGTTTCTTGTCAAAGACCCCGTTCACAAGAACACTTGAGGAGTCAGCCAAAAAACGATAGGGTTATATGTGCTATAAAAAATATCTGGAGAACTCACCTAAAAAAATAGTCCCCTGTCAGTCTCAGCATTTGTGAGGATTTTATGACAAGCTAAATTTTTTTATCTTTGCTCACAACCAAGATATACTTTTTGTTCTGATTTTTTCTCTCTTTCCAGCTGCTATTCTCAGGCCATGCTACCTCTTTTTGTCACAATTCACTGAAACAAAAGGTACCTACCAACATACATTTTGAGAACGAAAATGTCAGATTTTTTTTCGGCGTGAAAAGAGCAAAAAAATAATCTCCAAACGTCACATCACTTTTGAAGAAATACAAGCTGCGCACAAGCTGTGTGAGATGAAAAAAATTGAACGAGTTTTCTGGTGAGAATGAATGAAGTGAATTGATTCATGAAAATTGTAAATGTATCCAGTCGGAAAAGCCTGTTAGTTTCTGAGCTAACTCAATTTTTCAACTTGGTCACGCATGATTAACTCTAGGGCCTGCTTTTTTAATTGAAATTAATCACATCCCTCTCTCCTCTCGCCTTGTAGTTTCAATCTAATGGGGATATTCATTCTGGAGAGATTTTTGATTAGAGATGAAAAGTGAAAAAGAGGAGTGGAGAAGGAGGGAGTGTTTGGAATGAAATGAAAATTCAGATTTGAATGCATATTTCCCATTTTCCCTCCACTCCATTCATCTTTTCTTGCCTGAGGGAAATGACTAGAGGACTTTTTCCAATAGTAAAATCCCGCTGACCGGATGCTGCAAGTTGGAGAAAGGGAGAAAAAGCAGAAGCGAAAAATAGGTTGTAATTGCATGATCCCCATTAGTCACGCTTATAATGGATATCAGGGTAAAATATGATATTCAAATGGGACGGAATAATAAAAACATTGAGTTTTTTGTGTGCTAGAGAGTGTTAAGGGAAACTGGAGAGAAATGAGTTGTGAGTGAGAGAGTGCATGTGTGTGGGATTTAATCAATCACCTGACTTGGCTTTGGCTTCATTTCAATTTTCACTCAGGACATACGTATATGTCCGGTAAAACACTCGGTGGCAAAGGGAAACTCAAATGGGGCTTGGGGATTGTCATGCAAACTGCCGTTTAGGACGGGAAGCATCGTGTCTTGTGTTCATTTGGAAAATGAATGGGAAAAGGATATTATATGGAAAGTAGTGCTGGATAAGGATTTTTCGGCTAAGCTTTTCGGATCATGTCAGTACCAGCTTGGCTAGCGGATTCGAATAAAACACTGCTATATTACGTTTACATGAAGATGTAATTAGTTTTTCGATGGGGACCAGCTCTCCTACTCTCGACAATGGGCACTGGTTTCACTAGGCATTCTCCTATGTGAATGGAACTTTTCAGATATTCTGACTCATTTATCCGTGTCAACTTGGATTTTGCTAGATTGCGCAGATTTCCTCTGGTGAATAATGTAAAAATATTTATGGAATTGTGACACGGCTAATTTTAGAAGAATCGTTGAAAAATGGAGTGGGGATCGAGGCATTTTGTATTTATTAGAATTTGCTTGATTATCACGTAATTAAAAAAAAATCACATGTTAGGGATTCCACTTAGTAAAAAGGTAAAATAGAAGGTTGGTCACCATATCATAGCAGCAACAATATATAGTTTCGGATGTCAGGAATTCCACAATTTTTCGCTTATAAAAAGTTCCGAAGTTTCTTGGATTTTGAAGGTATGCGCAGAAGGTAGATGTTAGAACTCTCACTCCAAATCAAACACCACGCTCAACCCCACACAACCCGGGACAAAGAGGAAAAGGATTATTAGACCATAATCCTGAGCAAACACACAATCATCAAAGGGTTTAGCCGTATGGTGTCCTATGTCAACATTGTCAACAGTTAGAAACCACACTCTAGAAATGAGCCCTTCTCCCTAAAATTCCCCGAAAGAGACAGACAGGCGATATCCGACTCCAATCACAATTTGAAAAGTGTACTCTCTCTTCAGCCATGGTTTTGGTTGGTATTGATGTGGCAAAGGAAATTGAAAGGAGGCTTTGCTCTGCCTCTCTTCTTCTCAATATATCTCCACTTTGGAATGAAATGATGGTAGGATGCTATCCAAAATTTTGTAGCTGTGAAAACAGCCACACACACATACATCCTTTCAATTTCACTCCATTTCCTCTCCAGCTTAGTGAAAGACAAGGAAACAATTGGTAAAGATATTCACACAGCTTTTAATAAATATGCTAGAATGGTCATAGTCATATGTATGGATGTTTATGGTACGTTTGAGTATTTCCTAGATTTCAGAGGTGGTCTATGGTTTCAGTTAGAATGAAAGCAGTGATCTGGGCTAATATGATATATTATTGTTTGCATTTTCCCGAGAAAATTTCTCTGAAAGGTTGAGCCTTATTCAAATATTGAATGCTCACGCTATCCCATCCCTTCACGCTCTTATGGTGTGACATCCCTTTGACTAGGAAGAAAGAAGCACGTGCACTCGCACACGAATACAAATACATGTCACCTTTCTTTTCATCTTTGGCATATACAATCCTATCTTTGAGGTTGTCTCAGGAATATTCATTTTCGAGATGGAGGTGGAATGAAAACGACTATTGTTTCTATTTTTGATGTCGTGTCATTGTCATCCTCAGAGAAAAGCTATGGTCGACAAGTATTTCTTTGCAAAGACAATGCTTCATGGCTTGACGGTGACAGTGTTCAAATGGAAGTTTGGCTTTTAAAGCAGAAACAAACTTTTGTTTTGATTTCCACTCTCAAACTCATTTCCGGTTAGTCTATTCTCTGTCAGAATGGAAAGCTTTGACAATAACTATGATTGTTTGAATTCTCAGAAGGAAAGAAAAAAATCACCTTTAAATAGAGCAAACCGTAAATAGCCATTTGAGCAAATGGTTTTTAAGCCTCTCCCTGTCATTTTTTATCAAAAAACGCATCTCTTGTTTATCCAGATTACCTAGAATCTTCAATTTCCCTTGTCATGAAGAAATGCCCTATTTAGCTATTGACATTTTCCTCCTTATCTGCATACAATATATATTTCCCGCTTTCAATCCATTTCCTCCAAATGTGCACATTTTTTTATACACTAGCGGTATTTATTTTCCAGACAAAAAAAGGTCGTCACAACAAGATTTCATCTTGTTTGCCCTCCTCCCTCCCATTTTTCCTGACGACAGGACATAAAAGAAGGTTGGCATTTTCCACTCTATGGAAGGAAGGAAGTTGAAGTAAAAAAGGAATGATTATTTTTTTCTTCCTTTCAAAAAAAACAAATCCACTCTCTCCAGTTATTTTACAATACAATGGTAATAACCCTTCCAAAAAAGAAAAGGATTGACTGGTCGAGATAAAAAGGAAAGACTTTCCAAGAAAATCTTCTCAAAAACATTTGGGAAGACAAGTTGTGCTACTTCTTTTAAATAAAAATCTTTTCATCTTCCCTCCAGCCTTAATGCATCCATGCACTTTTCCCTTGAGCAGTTGAAGAATATGGGATGAGTATATGATAATGAGACTAGTGACGATTATCCTGATTGTCATCCACTTGTGTACAACACGACAGTCTAATGGAACCTCCCAGATTTCCCTTGTCACTCTACTTTTCCTCTCCTTTTCCAAAGTAATTTTGCAAATGCATGTATTATACATAGTTTTTTTGCGAAAATGCACAACCTCCCTCTCAAAACATTTCAAACGAGACTACCACAAACTTAAAGATTTTCAAAAGGATCCTCTAGCTATTTTATACTTGCTAAGAATTCCTTCTTTTTTTTCATTCCCTCCCCACTTGAAAGAATAGAGACCACATTAGGAAAATGGGTTTGACGGGGTGAGGATAATGATTCTTGGAGAAATAAACAAGAGGAAAAAGAAATTTCTCTGGTATGTTGTGTGGTGAAACAAAGTCAAAAGCTTTTTACCAGTCTCCCGTTGTGGTTTTCCTTTCAATTTAAAAAGACTTACAAATTAGTAATGACTTGTTTTTCCTCATGTGCCTTTCTTGAGAGAAACAAGGTTGAAAAAGCAGCCCAGGAGTTTTTTTCTTAAAAGAAAATGTGTGCCCGTCTATGGGAATTACCTCTACAACTGCATTTCATCGGTTTTACTTAAAATAGGGTTTTTCGCCACAACACAAAGCAAACCACAGGACCAGGACGATCATCAAACCAAAGCGGACCCGAGCATGAGGCTCTTTTGGGGTTTTGGCGAAAGCTGCCTTAACAATTTTTTTTACGAAACCATCTCCTTCTGTCTCGAGTGTTGTGGTAATGTGCGGTGGTGCGTTGTTTGGTGAAATTTTCCAGGGTAAATGAAACCCTTGACGGAAATTGCCCTTGCCACTAGACTCTCTCAAAGCTGGTCTGGGAAAATGGAGCACATTTCACAAAATCGTCGTCGCACACTCCTCCCAAGAAAAAATCCACAACTTTTCCATTCCTCGTCTTCAAGTCTCTTTGTCCCTTTAAAAGCTCATCTAAAACTAGCGGATAATGGGAGAGGATGGGATACTCTGTATAAAAAAATAGGATGAGAAAAAAAGAGAGAATCCACTGTCAACACATTTCCCTCTTGATCATCATTATCTTCTCTGGTTTTTGAGAAACTAGTTGCTTTTTATGTACATAAAAAGGTTAAGTAGTCATTTGCCCTTGGTATCCTTGTACAGCTTATGTTTACGGATATAAATTTGATGGTGGTGGTGTATATGTGGGCAGGAGCAAAGGATAATTTCCAGCGGAAAATTTCTTTTCTCTGGAAGCCAACAAGACAACAAGATCCCAAAAGTACCATCCACTTAGTTAGCGGATGGAGGGAGAAGAGGAGGTTGCTGTAAGTGAAACTGTCTTTCTCTCTTTCACTTTTTTCCTTGCTTTTCCCACTTTAGGATTTTTTTCTGGATAAGAGCATGCTGGGTGGTAAATGAATGGATGAAGGAGAGAGAAATATAGAGAGAAATTATATTAGAGAAATGCGTGAAGGCTTGTTATTCTTGCGTGTATTGTATTTTACGAGAAGGAATTAAAGCTATGTTTTTCATATAAAACCGGATGTCGATTTTCTTTCAAGATTTTAGGCATATGTTGTGCTCCTTTCTTGATGTAAATAGCAATCTTGGGAGGGAGGTTGGGATGAGGAGGAAAGTGAGAGAGCACCAGTTTGGGAATACTTTCACTTCATTTATTATATTCTTTAGATTTTGAGAGAGAATTTTTTTTGGTTCAAGGAGGTAAAGGGAATTCACATGGAAATAAAGTTTCCTCTGTTTTCTCCCCTCAAACCACACTCATATAATTTGTAGAGTTGTCGGTAGCAGAAAGTTTTTCTGGTTGTGATTTTGAGGTTTGATTCCAGGAAATGAGAAAGAGAGTCTTCCTTTAGAATGAATTTTATCAAGAGGGAAATGAAAAGGGAGAGATGTAATGAATGAGAAAGATAACGTGAAAGTGCACTGGAATCTTACGATTCTCTCATTAAATGCGTCTTGAGAAAAGAAAAAGTTTGGGAATAGTTTGAGATGAGAAAGGTTTTCACAAGCTTTCAAATAACAAAAATTATTCCTTACAGATTTTTTTGTACGTGCATTTCTGCCCTAGTTTTAATTCCTACAGAGAAAATGCATTGAGGTTTGAGAACAAGGATAAAAACATGAGAGCTTCAGTGCACTTTGAAATGCTTAGGAATCAGACATTCTTCCAGTTTTACAGACTATTTTTGCGGTTTCGTGGTTTTTTTTGTTCCAGTTGCTGTTTTACAACTGGAAAAAGTTTGAGTGTTACACAAAAACTTGGACAATTAAAAGGCTCCAAGAGTTTCATAATCATTTCAAAGCTGGACTACTTTCCCCCCTTGTAATTATCCACCTCTTTACAAAAATCTGTTTGTCAGAAAAACATGGGATTTGGGATTCATTGAAGTATCCAGTTCTCCAGGATTTTCTCCTAGTTGCACTTCTCCATCCACAATCATTATCCTATTCTGGCTTTTGTTTCCGAGAAAATGACACAAGAGACTTTGGTCGGGGATCTGTTTCCGGATCAATGTGGAAAGTACTCATCTCATCTCTTGGAAATCATGTATGCACAAAATTTTCTCTGACATGAAGAGAGAGAGAGAGAGACCTTTTTTTTACTCTGTGGTGGCGAAGCAGACACAAAAGCGTGGTATTGTTTTCCCTTTCTTCTGCAGTGTAATATAATAGGTACGTCAACAACCTCCAGTTTTATGTTTGCAGAAGAACACAAGCCATATACTTTCTCTCTTTTCACCGTCCACTTTCCCATATATTCGTCCTTCATCTAAAGCCTATTTTTTCTTCTCTGGAATGAATGAAAGGACACAAGAAAAAAAAGATTCTCAAGTGGTAACCATCCAGACATCGGCACCACTACCAACATTCATTGCACTTGAGTACACGGTATATCCAGAAGAGTCTCTAGGATAAAGATTGTTTTTACCATGAAATATACGTATACTTTCCACATGTAATCGTTTCCCGAGACTCGTATTCTCATTTGAAAGCTAAAGCTGGATATACATTGTTACACACTTGGACTGCTCCAGTTTGGCTGGAGACGAGGAAAGAGAACTTTTGTTGAGTTTACTCTTGATTTTGTTCAGATTTCCACTTTCCCTCTCATTTTCTAGTTCACGGAGCCATGAGCATGAGTAATAAAACTGGTGCAAGAGAAAAGACTCACTTTCTCTGGAATTGAGAATATGAGATGATGTCCGTGCATGTATGGGTGTTCGTGTGGAGTTTCAAGATTGCAGGGAAAAATATCCACTACAATACTAGTCGGATTTGGAAGGGAAGAAAAATTAGCTTGGAAGTTTAGCAAAAGGTTAACTTTTCTTTGGAAGGAGAACAAAGCATTACGAAAAAAATCACTAGATTTGCTTCGTTTTTTCAACACGGTATATGAGTTTCTATCCAGTGGAATATTGTTTTAAATGTAATTGACCCTCCCTTGGGGATACATATTTTATAAAAAAGAAGAAAATCTGACACAGCTATTGGGATGGATTTTTTGGATTTTTTTTCTTTAAAAAAATTATGATACAAATTGTTAATGTATTTTTGCAATAAAAACAATACGAGCTTGATCTAGAGATGCTTTCAAAGCTAAAATCGTCTCCTAAAAATGTGGAGCAGATGCCAAAAAATATTATCCAAATAAATATATTACAGAAAGCTGTAAAGCACATCAAGAGAGTGAAAAGCTGCATTTTTATGAAGAAGATAAACTTGGTTAGAATTGCATAGAAAGTAAATCTTAAAAACTTGTTCGCCGCCATGTCCCCTGATTCAATATATGCAAGTGTTTAAATCCCTCTTGAAAAATATTCTATTCAGCTATATGTGTATGTATGTGGTCCACAAGGAAGATATAGGTCGCTTCCTATTTTTCTCTAAAAGCCACTTTTTCACTTTTTCTCCGGGAGAGAAAACTCTTTAAAAAGAAAAAGTGTATAATGTGTAGTGGATGAAGAGACTAGGAATATGGAGAGCTTTTTTCAGGGATTTGATGCATATTTGCTTTGTGTATACAATCCTACGTGATGATACCAGGGAGAGATACGACTGGAAAAAAATATTACGCTCCTGGTATCCTTCTTGGAGGAAAAAAAGGAATATGTCTTAGAAATAGACACACTGGCTTTTTCTATAGAATGGCTAGAAGAGCTTTTCTTTAAAACTTGTTCTTTCCTCTGCGGTTTTTTGATGGTATGGAAATCCCATGTTTTTCTCTCTCCATCTTCCTTTTTCCACAGATCTGCGGATGGATTTGCGAGAGGAAAAAATAAAGGTCATGCACTGCTGGTGCAGCTCTTACTTGAGATTTACTTTCACTCATGGTTCTTTGTGTCGCGGAAAACATGCACACACAAACACACAGACACATCCTCACTCTAAAATATTCAAACTCTCACAAGAGAATAAAGTAGAGAGAGAAAAGAAAAAAATGTTTTCCTTTTGTGAGCATCCCATCATCCGCACGGGATACACTGCGGTTTTTTTTCGTCGTAAAAAGGTTCTTGGTTGTAGAGAAAGAAATTAGATTTGACTTGTGAATCAAGATTCGGATTTTATATTGAAATTCAATGAGGTCAAAGAACTGAGATTGAAACAGAGCTGATGATTACGTGGATTGGGTGCAGTGCATATCTCCTTTTTTGTCTAGAGATTTCGGAGAAGAAGATAGAATCCAAAAGTTAATAAAAGGAATAGCCTAGAGTGGCAGGTCAGAAGAGAGAAAAAAATCTAAAATGAAATGAGGATGAACTTCTTAGCTTTTGTATTTTTTTAACATATTCCATTCTAAACACGACTGGACAAGTTCAGGAAATCCGGGAGAAAAAACTAGATCTCCCTATGTTTAATTTCAATTAGGTCATACTCCAGTCTCCCTGAGATAATCAGAGAGAGAGAGAGAGAGAGAGAGAGAGAAAAGGAATGTTTTTTTGTAGAGTGAAGCAAACATAGGTCATTAGGATGGAACTCTGGAGGATTTCATTTTGTAAAAAACGGAAACCCTCTGGTGGTCCTGTTCCAGGTTAAAATTACATATATGAATGTATTCCAGAGAATACCATTTCGCGCACTTATTTCTAGCTGCGTTTTCTCTCTCTGTTTTTGACTTCCAAACTGGAAATGAAAGTATAGGACATTTTTTTCACTGGAAATTATGAACCTTTTGAAAAAAAAGTCTCATGTAGTAAACATCTTATTATCCTCCTCCCATATCCTCTCACGTATATAGTTAGATACTGAGATGCCAAAAAGTCACAAAAGAATCTAGGTTAGTGTACACGCCCACGAGGAGCGATATCACATCCTCTACAACGACACACACTCACACACATCCCAACAAAGTATCTAAAAGAGAAAGGCTCTTGAGAGAAAGACGAAGGAAAAAAACCCTCGAGAAAAAAAATTTATGTACAGATTGGCAACAATGGGAAAAGCATTGGTTCGCATTATGAAGGAAAAGCCTCGTCATAAACTTTGAGAAAAAACCATCCTCGTCTTAGTACATAATACATTATGAATATATATACTTTCCTTTCTGTGATATCCCCAAGAATTACGGAGAATTCTCGAAAGGTCTTCCCTGAGCATTTTTATCGTGGAACATGTCAGCTTTCCTGGAAAGACGAGGAAAGAGAGAAGCTGGGAGAAAAATGTGTATTCTATTGTGACTCCTTGATGTATGTATACGACTGCAGCAATTTTTTTTTATTATATTCCATTGTTGGTGTTGTTGCCGGGTTGAAGAAAAGTGTCGTATTTTCTCTCCTATCGTCATCATCATTGTAGGTCGATGTCTCACGAGAGTGTATTCTTTTTCTACCGCAGGAATGTGGGGAGGATTTTTTCGCGAGTAAGGTATGTTCTCTCTATATTTTACTGCGTGAGTGTGTGTGACGAGAGTGGATGTTTGATGCTGTATATTTTGTTTTTCTCTCTATCGTTTTCTATCAACTCAAGTTATCTCCTTTCCCACTTCTTGTTGACATTTTCACCAAGCTTGACAACGTCTCTTGCGATTTTCTTGAGGGAATGTGTGTCAGCAGGAGGATTAGGTAGTGGAATAAAGGTAGGAGAGGAGTTGTTGTTGTGAAATGTATTTTGTGTTGAGGTTGATTCCCTGACAAGTTATGGTGAGGCTGGGGGGCTTGTGCAGAAATGCAAAACAAAGGGAAATTGTGGAGGTGGAACGAAGAAAGTTGAAAAGGCAAAAGGGATCTTTTTTGAGAAAGGGGGATTTGGAGAGGAAAATGTGTGACATGACATGCCAGCTTAAATTATTATATTGGAGGGAATAAAAGAGCTATTTTGTTTACCAAGTTTGCATGTGCTTGGGCTAAAATGGGACAGTCTCATTGTCAGCTTTCTACTAGTCACCTTCTTCAATATTTAGGCTTGCCCGGGAGGCTTTAACTCTAATTCAGGGGAATTTGGGGAAAGACAAAATGTGAATAATTTATTCGACAGGGGTTTGCCAAAGGCTAAATGAATCTAGTGACCTGAATTGAGCTGATTCTTTGGGAAGTTTATGTAGCAAGTTGAAATCCTACTGGTTTTAGGTGGACTTTGGAAATTCTCTTTGAAAGTTTGCAAGTTTGTGTAGGCTCAGGATGTGTTCGGGACTTGGAATGGAATATTTTTAAAATTTAAAATATGGTCAATTAAAACGTCAACCATATTTTTGTATTTTTACTCATCAATCTTGAACTCAATAGATTTAAGGTACATCAGTCGGTATTGCAGCTTAAATCATGTGACGTAATTAATTATACATTACAATGATGTGTAATTCTTCGAATATCTGCACATGTTGGACTAATATAGTATAAAAAATTCCAAATGCACCCAAAACTACTTTTCAAACTGCACTCATCCAAGTTTCAAAGGTAGAATCCCTTTCCCACCCAAAATATCCAGACAACTTCCACTTCCAAGGAAAATACAACTTGTGCAAAACTCTTCAACAACTTTTTCATAAACTCGCAAAGCCTCCTTCCCCCTTCCTCCGCTCGCCATTATCACATGAAAGGAGAGAATAAACAGAAAACTGGCTCTAGTTTTAGTTTCCCTAATACCCAAAGTATTAGTCCGCTTTTCTTTTTGCCATTTCAGCTTTAAACTTTGATGATATGCTACTGCTGATGAAAGCAAATGGGATGAGAGTTGAAGAGACTTTACTACAACTGGCAAGAATATTATACTCCATCATCATCCTCCCAAGGATGTTGAATCCTCTACAAGAATTTTTTCTCTTCTTCCCCAACCAGCATTTATCCTTTTTGAGACAGCATAAAGGCATTCAAAATTCCTCACATCTATCTTTCTTACTCTAATTTCATTCCATCTCCTCCTTCCAAGAAGCCATTCAGGAATAACTTTGAGATCTGCAGTAAGGTTCACAGAAAGAGAGAGAGAGAGAGGGAAAGCTGATGAAATAACATGTTAAAAAGTAGCAATTCATCAAACAAGTCAGTGTGTTACTAGGTTGTTTACTTTTCCCTCCTTGTTCTCTCTTCTGCCAAGGGAAAAAATTGTACGAGAGCAATAAGCCAAATAGCGGATGACGGATGGAAATAGTTTTCTTTACGGGTTTTCCTCTTCCTCCAAACACGCGCACAAACACAACATGTGTCCATGTGAAAAGTTTCGTATTGGCAAAGAGCGAGTGGAGAAGGATGAGAATGTAACGAAGAAATATTGCAGTCTTTTAGCAAAACACATCGAACATTTCCCTCTAGATATGGTGTATCCCATCACCACCACCATTTCACGTAGTCATAACAGAAACTACGTAATATCCATTTGTATGATATACATTTTAGCTATGCTATGCCACCAACGTGGAAAACTTTTTTTTACGTATATTTCACATGTGGTGGAGGGAGGGTGTGTACAAATGCGTAGAGAAATGAGGATATGTAGTGAAGTCGTAACCAAAACACATTACATGAGATTACCGACATAGCTTATCTTTGAGAAGAAAATTCACTATTCTTCCTTTTCATTCATTATGATAGCAGAAAAGCATCCTCCTTTGCTGACAGAAGAGGAAGACTTTTAGTAGAATTTTATTTGCAAAAAACTAACTCCGTTGTATACATAAAGTATGAATTGAGCCAGTTGCGTTTCTTTTGGAGAAATATAACCAGCACAAAAATATTTTCTGTAGAGAAATACACAACTGCCATAATATTTTAGTAGATCCTCATGTTTACGTTTTGGCTTTGGCAAAAGTTGCCAAAAACTCTAAGAAAATATCTCCTTTCACAACTAGTAAAAGCAACAGTGGATGTAGTGATGAGAGCTGGAGCCAGGAAGTTTGTGACGGAGAAAAAAGAAACGTTGTTTTTTCCCTTTATTTTTTTTCTCCTTTTTGTCGAAATGAAAGCAACTCTTGTTGGGAAAAAGTTGCCAGTAAATGAGAACCATATAAAGTGGAAAATTTTCTCTCATGGTAATGCTAATTGGACAATCACAATACCTATGAATCTGGATGGTTGATTTAGATTGCTTTTAGTAACTCATGAATTTACCATGTTTTTTTCGATATTTTGAACTGCCTTTTCGTCAAGATACAGAGAATGGAAAGTAATAAAGGGGATCTTCTGGTGAAAAGATGAAAGGAGGGAGATAATAAGTATAATAATGAGGATAAAATATGAAATTTTTATTCGAATCACATCCTCGATATATTTTTCTTTTTCGATAGTATTGACACCATTCCTAGTAGCAATATTATTTCTCTATATTTATTTTTATATGTGTGTACATCACATCATAACAATTTTTTCCCTTCTAAACAACCTTCCTCAGAGTAATGCACAGGGTGAAGAGAAAAGCATCAAAAGGAAGGAAAACAAATAGAAATTCTTTTCCCCTTTTTTTCCTTTTTATATTATATACTCCTCTGGGAATGGACATTGGAATTGTGAACTCACACACACACACACACACACACAAAAAGAAATACATTCATGTGTACAGAGGTAAGGGCAAGACAGAAATAAACATTAGATGGTAAAAGAAGTGGTTGTGATATTGGCGATATTGCACATAATAAAAACAACAAGATGCATTTCCTCAGAGAGAAAGAAACACAGAAGAGCTTCTTAATATATTTCACTTGAGTTTTTTCCTTCTTCTTCTTCTCTCCTCCAAAAATAAAATGTGTGAAGGAAGATGTGAGAGAGTGTGTATGTGTATATGTGTAATATAATGCTAACACATGGTCATTGAATTGGATTCTAAAATAGAGAAAACACACTATCCCCCCAAAAAAGGAAGATTTCTTTAGAAATACGGGGTAACCTATCATCCAGGGTTTTCCGTTGGCGGCATCTGAAAAAGAATGACAAGGAAAAAACCCTTACCACTTCCCTATAAAACTCCCACAAGCTTTATAAGGTTCTTTTACACCGTTTTGTATTCCTCTCACGTTACCTAATCCAAGGTAAATAAAAAACCTGAAAAGAGTACAGAAAAGGGCTGGAGAAATAGATATGCATTTCCAACATTCCCTTATACATAGAGAGAAAATAGAAGAGAATACTGGAGAGAAGTTTTTTTTAAAAGGAAATGTCTTCTGCAAAGATGTTAACTCAACCAGAGAGAAAAAAGGGAAAAAGCCGGTAAGTGTAATATAAGCTGTGTGTGACTGTGTGTGTATGTAGTGGAGAGAGTAAAGTCGCCACCTTGAAAAAAAGAGGAAAAAGGAGAGAGTTTACGATCACAGGTACAAATTTTTTCACTCTTCGTATCAACATCAACTTCAGTAGACTGGATAGCTTCCTGTACACTCACTACTTGTGTCAGTGGCCTTGCCTAACATACCGCGTGGGGTTGGCGAAACGTTTTTTTAAAAAAATATGTGAATGCTATGTTCACCACACCGGTAACGCTACTACTTTCACTAGTGTAACTAGTGCCGCATGGCACATGATACCAAGAAGAGAAAAAATTCTCAAGGAGAAAGAGAAAAATGTTTAAGGAAATGGGACTGTGGTTATATGGGTAAGAGAGGTAGACTCATGTATAAACTCGTAAAAGATAGGCGGGTGTGAAGTAAAAAAGTAAGTATCTTGCTGAGGTTCAACTTCTCCTTTTTCATATACCCAACTCCCTTTTCTTCTCATTCCTAATAATATTTAGTTAGGAGCTTCCACTCTTTGTGTGTGGTGGAGGAAAACTATAATATATTTTCGTTAAGGAACCCAGGGAAAGCATTCTAGTGTATATTTTTACTACGCTCACTATCACTCCTCGAATGGACCATAACTGTGCACTTAAAGCTGGGAGTAAAGTGGAGATAAAAAAGGTAGAAAGTTTTTTTTTCTTTGGTGCCACCTCTAAAAAAATCCACAGCTTTAGGATATCATCTTGTAAGGAGGATATATACGAATGAGAAGGTTTTCTTTTTGCTACGCACTCAAAGTTCGTTTAAAGACGGCTTAGCTAACATTTTATGGATGTGGTGCAAACTAGGATAATAGTTGGAGTGCGAAAATTGCAGAGATTTCGCGTTTTTTGAGGATATTAAAGGTGGGGAAGGAATCTGAGGGAAAATTGCAAGTCGTCAAAGTGTCGGTAACGTTTTTCAGGAGCTGATTGTGAGGTTGGGATTTTAAGGTTTTTTTTGGAAAGGTGTTGTTTACATAGACACATATTGTTTATTAGATTGTTCTGTAGATTCTGTCCCAATATTTCAAATGTCTGGGGAGGATTCACGAGATAAGCGGAGTGGCGCTAGGTGTCATTAAAATTTATCTGTTTGCTTGAAAAATGTGTGTGCTTATTTGAAACTAGAGGCATGTTGGTTAGAGTGGGACCACAATATCAAACTATTCTCGATCCTTATCAACCTCAACAGAGACCAGAGAGACCACTGTGTCAGCAGAATGTTTGTAAATATTGTGGATTAGCAATCCAGACAGGAGTTAAAATCTACTTTGTATGGGATGCAGTAAGTAAGGTGAATATTTTGGAGGGAAAAATGTTTATGCTGCAAATTGTTAGTGTATGTAACGGAAGCTTTGTTTTGAAACATAGATTATTTCGAGCATTGAATTAATTATCTACATTGTGGTCTACTTTACGCTGGAAACTGTTTTGCAAAATGCAAAGGATGAAGATACCGGTGTATGTTTCAAATTAGAGAGAGTTCTTGATGATCCGGATGACTGTAAGAATTACTGTTATAGTTTCCCAATGTGACTTTGTCTTTGAATCGAATTAATTAAAAATCAAACCTGTAACGTTTCAAACAGGTCAAAAGAGAGTTTCGAATATTGCAGCGAGTCTTTTAGCAAT
>JAHZNA010005428.1:0-11848 GCA_027743935.1 Sinodicranocentrus sp. ZH6 | reverse complement strand
GTGGTGGTGTGGTTGTCGATTTCATTATTTATTAAGATGACGGCAGAAACGGGCTTTTCGACGGAAGTGATTGGGGCTTCAGTAGTGGTATTTACTATAACAATTTGCACTGCTTCTTCGAGGGTTGGCTGGCTGATATTTGAATATTCAGCTTCGGTTTGAAGTAGAATAGTAGGAGAAGATGGATTCACTGTGAGTGTAGCAACAGAAGAGGAAAAATCTGAAGTTTGGACATCAGAAATTGGCTCTTCGACGGAATTGATTGGGACTTCAGTAGTGGATAAAGTAGTGGTATTTATTATAACAACTTGAACTGCTTCTTCGAGGGTTGGCTGGCTGATATTTGAATATTCAGCTTCGGTTTGAAGGAGAATAGTAGAAGATGAATTCACTGTGAGTGTAGCAACAGAAGAGGAAAAATCTGAAGTTTGGACATCAGAAACTGGCTCTTCGACGGAATTGATTGGGACTTCAGTAGTGGATAAAGTAGTGGTATTTATTAATACAACTGGAACTGCTTCTTCGAGGGTTGGCTGGCTGATATTTGAATATTCAGCTTCGGTTTGAAGTTGAATAGCAGAAGATGAATTCACTGTGAGTGTAGCAACAGTAGAGGCAAAATCTGGAGTTTTGATGTCAAAAACTGACTCTTCGGTGGAAGTGATTTGGTCTTCAGCAGTGGCATTTATTATAACATTCACTGCTTCTTCGAGGGTTGGCTGGCTGATGTTTAAATATTCAGCTTCGGTTTGAAATAGAATAGTAGGAGAAGATGAAGTCACAGTGAGTGTTGCAACAGAATTGTCAAAATCTAGAGTTTGTGTTATGGGCACTGGCACATCAAGGAAATCCGATTTAATTGTTGGCACAGGTAAGTTAATTACAGGTGTTGTTAGTAAATTACCATTGTTCTTCCTAGAATTATAGATGATGGCCGCAGAATTTTTTTTCTCAGAAGTAGGGATTTGGGTTATCGACGAAGTTGGAGTTGTTGAGTTTTGTAAAATAAGCTCGGTTGGTTTTTCCAAGGTTGGTTGGTGTAGTTTCCAATGTATATTCTTGGTTGAAAGAAAAGTTGTGGGTGATGTTGATGTTGGTGTGCGTGGTGTAGTAATAACATGGGTAAAATCTGGAATGTGCGTTGTGTACACTGAAGCGTTCAGAAAATCCACTTTGATTGATGGTGATAGTGAGTTAATTGTAGGTGTTATTGATAAAACACTTTCGTTTGTTTCATCACTAATTAGGATGGTGGCAGAAACAATCTTATTGATGGCAGTTATAGTGGTTTTAGTAGAAGATAAAGTTGTGTGGTTGAAATTCCCATTTACAGTTTTCTTGGGAAGAATAATTGAAGGGGGTGTTGATGATGAAGTCGATGGGCGTTCGGTAGTATGAAAACTAATCAAATCTGGAATGTGCGTTGTGTGCACTGTAGCATTCAAAAACTCTGTTTTAATTATTGGCACTGGTGAAGTAATTGGATTTCTTATCTGCAAATGATCAAAATAAGTCTGTAATGTTTCCTTATGGTCGTGGACTTCTACAGGAGTTGCAGTTTTGTTTTTAACTTTGAACAATAGTACTGGTGTGGTAAAGACAGACAGAGTAGGATTCGCAATTCGTGAATTATTTACCTTTAAAAGTACAGGCTTGGTCGGTGTGATAAGAGTGGTGGTGGTGGAGGTTGTTGCTTTCTTAGAAGGAAGAAGGAGAGTAGAATGACCAGATGTATCTGATGAATTATACTGGTCATCCCGACTGTGTACGGGATAAAACTGCCTTCCTTGCCTACCTCTCACACGTGCTGTAGGACTTGTCTGAGTGCTTCTGATGTGTCGGATATACAACGCACCTGCTGTATTGGGATGAACTGGCATTCGAGCTGCCTCAGTGGGCTCGTAAAAATTGAACTCCGTTTTATCTGCAGATGGGGCGTACTGCGATGGATTAGCTTTGTTGGATCTTGAGCTATTGATCAATGTCATGTCTGATGAAGCTGCTCCTGTATCGCTGTAATTGTGAAAAGCTAATCCCAAGGGCAGGGTTGCTTGCAGTGATGGCAGGTGTGTAGATGATGTATGATTGGCTGCTTTTATGACAGCCAGAGGAAACTTAAGATGGCCTATATCAACAGGGAGCGTGATTGCGTTTATTGTAGGACTTACTTTCTCCTTAGACTTGTTGAAAAAAAAGTAGTCCGGTGAAATAATTGTGTTGTTTGTATCATCGGGAATGTTGAAGAGAATGGGCAGATCATTAGAAGTTGGAGTGGAATGTATTGAAGCTGTGGTAAATCGACGGCACTTTTTCACTGAATCTGCCGATTTCTGATATTCATGGTTTGAAATGAATGTTTGAGATTCACAGAGTTGGTTTTTGTCAATTTCAATGTATATGCAATTGTTTGAGACACAGCCAATGCAGTCACTTGAAAATTTGTGGCAATTTTCAGTAGCACTGATTGTGGCGATCATCGCCACAAATGCTAGAAAGAGCTTCATTTTCACAAAATATATTATAAGGTGATATGAGAAAAAACTAGATATTATATTGTCTGTGAAGATTTTAAAATATATCCCACAAGTGAATTATTACATATTTTGTAATTTCAACTTATGAGATTCACTCCACAATTTCTTGTAGTTTGCATGCCTTCTACGCATTTAAACTTATTAATTTTCTTGAGAAAGGGATCAAATTGACCTCTCCCGAATATCGAAAGGAAGTCACTTGCTCGAATTATATCTCAACTCAATCTGAGCACTGAGAATAATATTGTCTGTCAGCTTATGTGGGCAAAGATGCAATGTAAATTAGCTGGACGAGGAAGAGGATAATCGTATTATATTTTTTATGGAAAGTGTTGCATACAAGACAAGGGAAATGATTCGTTTTCCTTGTGTAAATGGTCATCTGTAAATGATTATATGCATCATGATGTGAAAGATATGAGGAAAGGATGAGTAAGCATTATCTGGATGAGCAGACTAACGTTGGCGTAAACAAATTTGTCCTTCTTTTCACCCCTGATTCATCCTCAGTTTCGTACAGTTGTCGTATTTGTCATATGTACACCTGCCGCATCTTAAATATTTTTCTCTCAGTAGTTAGAGAAGATTTAAAGATTTTTTATTGTTTGTACGCTAGAGTACACCCGTGACTCTTTAAACTAAATACTTCTAGTACATGCATTAAGTGATAAGGGATGGATATGTGTGTAAATGAAACTAAACGGTTTTGAGCAACGGAGAAAAGCTATTCCATTACGCCGTATAATGATCACAAACTACATGCAAATAAAAACTCTCCTTTGAAATCTAATTATCTGCCAATTTATTTAAGTCCAATTTTGAAACACAACATTGATTTTGTCCTTGAAATTTGATTTTGCAATGTTTTGGGAAAATACACAATTGAGAGAAATATTTTTTGATACACAATAAGATGCAACTAAACACATTTTTCCACATGACATGGAAAAATCACATTGTACTGGATAAAGACTAAATTTAGTTACTTTAAATGGAAGTTTAATATTATAAAAGGATAGTGGATAATAAAATGAATCAAAGTAAAATGCACAAATTTTTTTACGGTATTTAAAAGCCACCACTAGGATCCAATGTTGTCCTCTTCCCAATGAGGTATTTAATATAAAGTGTATAGGTGTTTTATTCTTGACGTCTGAAATCTTAACTTCATTATAAGGGCAGACATCAAATTTTATTTTGGTATTATTATGAATTTTCTCCATTGCTGCCAGGAGCTCCTTCGTTGTCGTCATCTTCGTTGGAGTCGGATGAAATGTCTGTGGAGGAATCAACGTCTTCAAACATATTAATGAGAATGCTATCTAGGAACATTCCAGCATAGTCCCGTTCTGGGTGATTCATTTTATCAAAATATACCCCATTACCCCTCTGCTTGTTGTAGACCGAAAGTATCTTTTCACACTCTCTAACCAATGAATCATTGTTGAGAAAAAGAACGTTGGTTAAATACATGTGCCGATCCCGAATCATAAGCTCATGGACCGCTGGATGCATGGAAATCAAATACGGTAGTTGGTTAATTGTCGCTTCCACAAGGTCCATGTTCGACATTCCAGGTATGACCTGTGGGGCTTTGCGTATTGCCTGAGGATTAACTTGGTGTGCCGCTACTAGCGTTGAAACAAGTGCAAGAAGAAGAAATTCGAATGTGTCTTCAATCGAGTATCCCTCACACTTCTCACCATGTTGGTTAGGTATTTCCTCCAAAATATCAAACGTAAATTTTTCCACAATCTCCGCGTAGCTTTTCCACAATAACATGTTGTCACTTCGCCTTGGTCTTCCATTTGTAAGGGTAAGAAACTCATTTCGTTTGTTTTTCATTAAAATTGCCGCTTTTTTCCCCTTACAGGTCAGGTTTAAACGTTGACCTATCATAGCGTTTCCAAAATGGGTAAACGCCATGCGAAGACATGCTTTGAAACCAACCAATGTTTGAAAGAAAAATACGTTAAAGCGAGAACTCATTTTTTCGGAAAAAATGAAACAATAGGCTGTAAATTGATTTGTAAAATATGAAACGGAATAGGAAGTGATGGGTTAGAAAGATTATAATAGAATGAAGCTAGTATATTTGAACGCTTCCATTTTTATCTAAGGTCAAAACGTTATAAAAGGCTCCAAACACAATAGCTACTAGATCTTTATTAGTTTTACTAGAAAAAGTAAGATTAAACCTCATCGTGCCCGTAACACGAGGTTGCAGTTCACTCACGTGTGAGGAGGGGTAAAGCTCAAATGCGTACAAAAAACAAGTAGATAGAAAATTTTCTTTTGTTATCTGACATCCCATTTTTAGCAAGGAATCATAGACTTGGCCTAGGTCTCCTCCACTCACGTTAAGAGAGAAGCTCTTGTTAAGCGAGGGTATATTATCAACTTTTAAATCAATTTGGTTTAGGTTATGATTCTCAAAGCAGAACGGAGACTGTGTTATATCTCCCATTACAGCAGTAGCAGGTAAAAGCCCTACTAATATTTTAGGTGGTAACGTATAATTCCATACAACATCGCTAGAATATGTTGTAGAGTTTGCTGGAATATTGAGTGTTTTTATGTCTGCTTCAGGAATCACGTAGCAAGCAGGTTGCTTTTGAAGTAGTGCGTGGTGCTGAGAAACTATGTCAGGATTAACAATTACCCTATCAATTAGCAATGCAGCCTCGATAAAGTTAATTTTAAATGGAAAATTTGTTGCTGAAACTGCTGCGTCACTTTGCATATAAAACTGAGGATTTCCTCGTTGCATTACAATTTTAATTGAGGGCGGTAGAATGCATCTTTTTTGACTAAAAATACCCCCATACAGTGGTCCATTTAACAAAAAAGTTGCCGAATTTCTTGACCATAGACATCGTTGAACGAATCCTGAATTTTCGTTTGTTGCTCCTGATTTGGTATCTAGGCTCCAAAATATCTCGTTCATTGAAGTCCTTTTTTCGATATCAGTTGTTGAAATGAGTTGATTGAAAAAAGCGGCAAATGCGTACATATTATTTGGTTTGTTTATAATCGTGTCATTTAGATAAATGTCACACGAATTCCATATAGCAGTATGTGCGCCATTAATTAGGGTAACTTTGTCCTCAGCTCCTAGATTGGATCCGTCAGACTTGGTAATCTTACAAAGCAAACGAAGCCTGCATTGGTCTGGGCGAATATAAGACGTACTATTGTTGTGGTAATATAATTCCAAGGGGTGCGCGTCTTCTTTCAGGTTGTAAGTAGGAAAGACTTTGCACACCTCATTTGAAGTAAATGAAAAATCCATTTTAGGGTTTTCAAATATGTTTAATGTGTTTGACATGGAAGGATTTATAAATTTTATTAATTGGTCTTCCATTGTTATTTCTTTTTAGATTTTTTTGTCGACTTCGACTTTTTTACTCGACGTCTTTGCTTGATAGTTTTCGAACATGTACTGCTCTTCTTTTTCCCTCCTGTTTGTATTTATATTTTTTTGGCTTAGCAGCCTTTTTTCGTTTTTTCCCCCCAGTTTGTGTTTTTGCACGCTTCTTTTTTAACGCCTTTGAACGTTTTTTTGCCATCATCGTTGCAGTTTTCTTCCTTATCGGAACTAAATAGTCTGGTTGTCGAATCCAACCAAATCCTGAACCCTTCTGGTTGTCCGTATCAACCACACAAAACTTAGAATTGCACTTAATACGGCGCCGCTTCTTTGTTGATGCCATCATTTATAATCTTTTCACAAAGACTGCAATTTATATACTGACCTCATGGTAGCAAATGCCTGGATATTAAAACGAAATTATTCTGGTTTAAAATGTAGTGTAATTGAAGTGGGTTTACTTTCGCATTTAATATAATTGTTGTCCTTGTCTCGCAATTCTAATTTTATTTCTGTCACAAGGTCTGAATTAACTTTTAGGTATTGCAATGATGGGAAGTCAATATGTAGTAAGCCATTTTTTATTGGTTGCACTGTTTTAATACACGGAATGTATTTAGCTCCAAAGTATTGGGGATGAATTAATGATGACAAAATAAGGATTTTTGGGAAGTCTTCCGTTTCATGTTGTTCTGGAAGATCTATTTTCTTCACTTTCTCCATAGGTGAATCAAACAGTTGACTCGGTGGAAGAAATAAATTGTCTCGTTTTGTCATTACGTAGTTTTTAGAAATATTTAGAAAATCATACACTTTGTTTGGGAGTTGCAGTTCTATCACATCTTCAGGAAAATTCCCAAATCTAAAATTTAATGATTTACTGGCTACTAATTTAATCACATGTACGTTAACGTTGTGCATTTCCAAACTTTCTTCGATTGCTTCAGTAATGCCTGTAAGCGTAACTTTTTCTGGCTCCTCCATGGAAATGACACTTGAAATAACTGTGAAAAATTTAATTGGGATCTTCGAACTCATTGGAATTTTATTCCACGAATCTAAATCCCAATAAGAGTTTGAGTAATAGGTTCCAGATGTAAACGTGTATTTATCGACAAAACCAAAGCTTTTTGCCACCAACGGTGGTAGCTCCAAAGTCTGACCGGGGTCATCGTACTTCAACTCTGTTTTCTGACCAGATTCGCTTAGTACAGCCTTCAAACTTAGTGACATTTTTCGCTGTCTCATAGTGTGATACAGTAAAATAAAGAATCCTCCTATTGTCTCATTAATTTTTTCAACCGTTATCACCATATTTTGCTTTGTTTTTAATTTTATAGACTTATCATCTTCAGGTAAAAAGAAATTAGATGATGCACTTGCACTAGTAGTTGAAGCTGTAGTAACACTAGAAATGGACGTCGTTGTTGATACCTCAGCTTGATTGGTTTCCAAATAGCACGTAAAGGAAACCACTCCAACTTTCAAAGGGCCTTGTAGTGGTTCAGGTAAACGCACTGAAAATGCGCATGGTTCGTTGTAAGGAAAAATATTTGTACAATCATCACTATTTAATGAAACAAGTAATGATTCTGGAAATTGTGGGAAGGAAAATGTATCCATGTTTTCACTCCGAATGAGCTGATTCAAGTGATACCGTTTGGAGTTCGCCATTTACATAGGATCCATCCAAAACCTTTCCGTCCGCATCACGTATTTTATAATATCCGACAGGAATAGATTGATGGTACGATAAGACATAAAAAATTTCCGTTGACCAAGCGCTCATTTGCCCCCCTTTTTTAAATAAAATTTTTCCAGACTTAAGTCGAACTGGCGAACCGTTTGCGATAATTTTCTTCTTTTTTTGAATGTACGATATTATTTTGTCCTTATACATGTTAAATAATGCAATGTCTTCGGCTTTCTCAACCTCAGCTGGTTTCATTCCAACTGCTCGATTATAGGTCAAATTTAATTTATTTGCAATGTTCTGAATATGCTTCGTCCAATTTTTGGACCTTGTAAAGCTGAATAACACGTATAAGTTTTTTCGAAAGTCGCGTAGCTTTCTTTCGACAGGTGAAACTTTCCGAGAAGATAAAATTCTTCTTTTTTCAATATTATTTTTGTCCAACACATTGGCAAATTCACCAAAAAACTCACGTCCATAATCAACAATAAGCTTGGAACCCCTTTTAATGTTTGCACGTTTAATAATTAACTCCATGGCTTTCGCTGTCTCGTTTGCCTGCTTTGTACGTAAGCCTTCAACATATACCATTCTGGTGTACAAGTCTAAGACGACGAGCAAGTATCTCTTTTTAAAGTTTGAACCTTTATATCTTCCCAGGTCCAATAGATCAGCTCCATAATATTCTCCAGGCGATGTTACAATTATTGACCTAGTCTTGTACTTATTCGGGGTTTGAAATTGAAGAGTGAAAGTTTTGGATTGTGAAAGTATATTTCTGGCAGTAGTTCTGCTTACACCGGAATGACGTGCAAACGACGTAAAACCGGACAAGCTTCCAGGTAACGAAGGGTCTTTATAACGTTTAATTAGGTCCTTAGCGTTTGACATTATAAAAATTACTAAACAATTATTTAAAATGCTGGCAACTGTAAGTAATCTTTTTTTCCCAAGCGTAATTCATATAGCCTGGTAGATGCCCGCTGCTTAATTATGTGAAATTTGATCATATTTTCACATTCTAAACAAACATAACCACACACGCGAACTGCTTTATCTGGGAAACGAGTCAATTTTTTGTTCCAAAAATGATTTTGCCAACGTTCACATACATCACAATGTATACAACATAGATCACGTTTGATAGTTTTTTCAAAACATATTCTATTTTTACATATAGTTTCTTTTAACGAAGAAAGAAAATATTTGACCTGCTTTTCATAAAACATATTGCATGTTACAAGACACTTTGCACAATACCAACTTTTTTTTAGTTGTAAGCCATTGGCTTCTCGATAAAGCACATAATATGCAAACTGTTTACTAGAAGTACAATGCGAACATGGGAAAGCGGAAAAGGGCTTAGATTGGTTTGAGAAACAACTGTAGTGATATCGTTTTTTAACACTGGTGATAACATTCATTTTTTTGTCCTGTTTATAAGATAACTTAGTTCTATATAAACGGATTTGCAACTGTGGCATTGCCACCCACATTTATGTATTTTTTTATGATTGAAAATATCAACCCTTTTAATTCTTGTCATTTCTGTCATTTTACCACATTTTGTACACCAACTCACAATATCATTTTCACGTGTATCCGTTTGACATAGTTTGCAGTTACAAAAATATATGCTTAATTTTAAATCAGAAGTTTTCGACCTTTCAATTGCTTCATATTTTAAATGTCCACAATACAAGCAAGAAAAACCACACAGCCTTAGTTTATCAAATTTACTTATATCAATCCTTGTTGAACGCAAACTAAGAGAAGCTCTGTGGCACAATACACAATCACTATATTTTACTAGTTTGTATGGATTATGTAAGCAAAACTTGCATGCGCAGCCAATCCATTTATGTTCTGTCATTATTTTATTAATTTAAGAGCGTCTTCAAATTTGATCCACTTTTTTACTAAACTTTTTTCTTCTTTATTGTTTGAACCACCTTGTTGTCCTAAGGTATTGTTTTTGCTTTCGATGGTCCAATTATGCTTAATTAATTCTTCCGTTGTAGCCCTCTTTATCAAAAGTTCGTACAAGTCAACGGGTAAAATTTTATATATTTCCATTTGTACTAGCTATGCACTGTAATATTCGCATTAAAACAAATGATAAAATTGTTGGCAAAAAAACTTGGGTTTTTATCAACAGTTTTTTTAAATCTTGCAATTTAAATTGCTTTCGCACTTGAAGTATTTTGAATCCCCGTAGAGATTTCCTGAATGTTTTTCTCTGCTCAATGTTTAAATCTAGACTGGATTGAAGTTCTTCAGAATTCGCATTTAAAAGGACTTCAACCAAAGCAATTATTTCTTCCGGTTTCGCTTTCTTGAGAAGTTTTTTCCTTTCACTTGCGTCAGCAACTTTTATCGAGAGAAGGAAGTTTTTATTTTTTTCTACTCGATCCATAATTAGATGGAATGTATATTTCTGTAAGAGGTGATGGTAAGAATGTATTTCGTGCAAATGAAAACAGGTTTTGACAGTGATGGTCAATGATGAGTGGTTTATATGGTCTCACAGCTCGATCGTAAGCCTCATGAAGCATGCGTCTGCTACCTGAAAAGCACTGGCGCTGAAAAGTAGATAGGTAGCTTCGGTCACGGTTGTTGAGAAAGAACACGGTCATTGCCGAGGAAATAGAAGTTGTGCGCGAACCTTCTCCAAGAAAAGGGTTATGTATGAGTACAAACACTGTGACGCTGTAATGATGATTATATACCGTAGCGTACTTCTCAAGCATTTGCTGTTCTTTTGACCGTGCTCTCGATAAATATTGCGTTTGGTCGTCCAAAATAACCAGTAATGACATTTTACCCACATATTCATCAATTATTTTAATATCCTCGCTAAAAATTGCCGTAGGATTTTTTATACGAAACGTATCAAAAATAGATTGATACACACGATATATGTAAATAATTTGCTGGGGCGTTTCTTCCATGTAACTTTTGCAGTCTGATGCAATCGTAAGTGAATATACAGACTTCCCTGATCCACTTCCTCCAACTAAATAAACTAGCGAATTCGGCTTTATTTTAAATGTAATATTTGCTCCTGCCATCTTTGTAAATTTAGCACGACATAAAAATAAGAACTGAGCAATTCTAGTCCATTTCATTTCGTTTTATTTCATAAACTGTGAGTATTTTACACGTATATTACATGAAACTATCAATAAAATCTGTATGGTCGATCTGCTGCGTCATATCACTTTCTCCGGTCTTTTGTACCTTTTCATTAGCCTTATCGGCTTCGTCAACTGAATTGATGAAATCCTTTATAATAGTCACAAATTTTTCCATGTCACCTGAAAATATTTGCAACATCCAACATTATTTATATTCGGTGAAATGTGAATAACAAAGCAAAATCGACTGATTTTTTACCGTATCGAAAATTTATTTCGCTCCCCAACCAAGTTTTTCCGTTTATCCTAATATTGCGGGGGTTTCTCAAACAAAGACGATATCCGGTTTCGGTTACCACAGGTCTAAAGATTATTGAACCACCCGGACTTCGTATTCCAAAAGGAGATTGCCAAAAGTCTTCATTGGATTTCCTATCCATAAAGCTGTAAGGATCCATCTTTAAAAAAGAAATAACTTCCCGCCGAGGACATTTCCTAATTTCGCAGAGAATCTTTTCAACCTCTTCGATAGTATCACACAGTTCAAATAATGAAACTTTTAAGTAAGTATCATTAACCTTATGCCCATCACCGCTTGAATGATTTTTTCGATAAAAATAAACAAAATGCATGCCGTATGACGAATTAAAATATAACCGAATCCGTATTTTTCCGATACATTTAACTGACTCGTGATAAAAGAAAAGTGGAGAACGTTCTGGATTTTCCTCATTAATTCCCTCCATGTCTAATGTTTCTTCAAATTGCCTAGCAATTTTGTTGCTTTGTGAACTTCCAGGTCCGTCGTTTTCGCAAAACTGGCGCTTGGAATTTAACAAACTTTCAGAAATATTGGAATATTTTTCCAATAATGCATAGTTTTTTGTTAACAATGCGTCTTGAATCATTTTTTGTTGAGCTTGAGCCCAAGGAGCAGATTTCCGCGTTTCCATCCTTTCCGCAGATTCTATCATAAAAGCATTTTATGTACAACCGTGAAAATAGTTAAGAAATAGAAAGAAATAATTACCTGTCACATCCATATCTTGGGTAGCTTTACTTCCTTCTAGCTGGTCCATGTTGTTGTCGTTGCAAATATTATTTTTAAATAAAA
>JAHZNA010005427.1:0-12199 GCA_027743935.1 Sinodicranocentrus sp. ZH6 | reverse complement strand
CAAAAAACCAAAAGAACTTTCAAGATTGAACTTCCGGCTTCGAATCATTTCGTGATATCCGCCACTTCATAAAGACCCACCTCCATCCCTAGCTACTTGTGAAGAATGAAGAATGCGGGGGTTCAAATTCTCAAAGAAAGTTTCAACTAACTTAAAATTCCACCGCCTATGATGAATCCAAGTTTGGCTCAGTTGCTCTTACTACTATAAATACTTTTTCCAGCGCATAACTCCCCTTTTTAAGCTCATCTCAGAAATCACAAAGAGGAAAAGCCTTTTTGTGCTCTTCTTGTGGTAAAACATTTGCCAAACCTCAGCAGTAATATTCATTTTATGCACAAGGACAGTGGGCGACAGGAATCTTACCAGAGCCAATTTTGAGGGAAACAAGTTTTTTAAAGAAAAGAATGTGAAGAAAAAAGCAAAGTGAATTTAAAACCAAAAAGGAAATATAAACGACAAACTTCATAGCAAGAAAAAGTCCGGTGCTAATGTTACCTTCTAAACAGTTCGAATAACTAACCAAACTTATTCTTCGGAGGCATCATGGAATCAAACTGGATAAAAATGGGAAATTTCCCATATTTGATATATGCATAGGATCCTGCTGACGTTAATTATGTACCAGTAGTAGCAAGAATGGCTACAAATGTGATCTTTCAAACATCAAGTGATGCAATAAAACAGTTTTAAGGTAGTTTATCTAATTGCTATTAGCCTTTTCAACAACAGGAACTAACATGTCTATTGGATACGTAATTTGATTTTGTTTCTTTTCAAGATTTCCTGTCCTGTCCGTCCAAGATAATGATTATCTGTACACACGTTCCAGTTTATATGAATATTATGGGCAAAAATCCACAATACATCTGTGGTATATCAACTATTGTGGTGACTGGAAGAATTTACAAAGGACCCAAGTTCGATTCAAGGTAGTAAGGATTAATTTTTGTTTGTTGTTTTGACATCATCACAACATTTGTTTTAGCTATAATCTTTTTCTTAAATCGTAGACATTACTAAACGGGATTTTTTTCCATTTTTCCGGTAAACAGCACGGACTCCTTACAAATCATTACTGTTCCAAAAAGAACAAACAGATATCAGCAGCAATGCGCTAGTCTTCCATCCAGAGTCTCAAAATGAAATTCCAACATCACAAGGTGCTGATTACTTAACAATGAGTGAGATACGTGAGCCCTGAACCAGTTAGTATTTTACAATAACTAGTAATTCTGGAAATTTATGATACAATTTGAGTCATAATATGTTTGCGGTGTTTCGAATTCATCTAGAGTATTTAATATGTAATGCAAACTTGAAATGGTATTGAAACAATGCGACAAGTAACAACAAAAATACTCCACATTACCTCTAGCCGTTTTTTTTGAAAAACTTTGTTGCTGGCATCCTTTCAATTGCTTTAGTATTTTCATCTCGAGAAGTATTCAATCATCGTGGTATTTATAGTAACCCCCACAAATTAACTAGCATATTAAACTGTCTTCCTAGTCGTTTTTTAACTGCACTGCACAATTTGTACCAAGTAATGTTCAGTTGTGTTATAACATCATTGTTTACTCATTTAAACTTTGTTAACTATTATAATCAGATATTATAATCGTACTGATAACGAGTAGAAATTAATTACATTTACTGATACATTTTACAAATGGAACAATCAATGATTCATACAGGCATAGGTAGCAGTATTAATTGTATGTTATCTGAAGTGATAAGCATAAAATGATGTTTACTAAGGAGCGCATATCTTAAGTTAATATAGAGAATATCAAGGTTAGTGCATACTTTTTTTCATTATTTTAAGTAAAAACTGACGGTTTGCATTACATTAAATCCATAACATGACATTTTAAAACATTCCTCGACGTCAGAGTCATTCCTCGATTACAAAACGATACGGTTATTAAGTTATCCAGTATCTTTATGCCCCTATCATTATCCTGTTAGCGCACAAAAAGTAGACTGTAAGTCACATTTCTCCATCAGGTCTGTAAAGTTTTACCACAAATTGTACAATTTATTTGAATATCCAATGTGTGAAGAGCTAGACTTATCTTTGATAAAAATATCTTGGAGAATACAAACAAAAAACGGATACAAAATTTTTGCTTAATTTTTATTTTAATCTATTTTTGTTCTATTGGAGTAGAAAATTTTTCTCCGTGAAACTAATTTTCATGTGCTCATAAAGGTTAGATTCGCGCAACGAGCTTCGGTGCAAGAATAATTTTCCCTCTTTTCGTACCGCACGGATGTTTCCGGGCAAATTTATTTATTTATTTATTCAGTCAGACAACCAAGAATTTAGTACCAATTACAGAAAAGGGATAGTATCCTACATCGTAGGGTATTACACCACCTCCTCGGCCGGTGTGATATTACATGTTAGAGCACATTCAAGTAATTAATAAACCAATTCATTTGCACAACATTTACTTAAATTTTTGTCACATATCTTTCCGAAATCAAACATTTAGCTTTAAAGTTAGTAGTCTAGTTCAGTCTAACTAATTCAGGGAGCGCGTTCCAGGAATTTATTGCTCTAATACAGAACATCTGAGAACCAATAAGCTTCTGCCAGTCAATATTTTTGTAATCCTTTATCACTACGCTCGTCTTTTTTACTGTTTTCTTGACAATCCCTTGTTGCTTCCTTTACAATTTGTCCGTACTCAAACCGATTTAGATGTCTGTTGAGTTTGCTTCCCGAGACTGTTCCATTGATTGCTGCTCCGGAAGTGCGTTGCTCCTCTTTGCCGGTTTTATCCGTTTTCGTTTCTTTGGATTGTTCGTCCATTGTCCTCGTCCATTGCTTCGTTATCCCTCTCGTCAAGTTTGTGCTTTAGAGATCTCCGGGTTTAAGAACACGTCACAATGGGCGATCGAGCCGCTCTAATCTGCCTCTGGTTTTTGGTAAGGTCAGCCTGCACACTAATGCCCCTGTATATCTCCTTCCCCCTCAGCAATCTCTTGTTTGACAATGCAATTGCTCGTTCACCAGCATTGTTTAGAATAACCCGGATTGGCCTTGGCTTTGCTTGGTTTTCAAATGGACTCGGTACTCTCTTCATAGGAAATCCACCGGCATGCACAGGCAGCAATATTTCTAAGACTTTGATTTCCAGCTTCATTCCTTCCTCTGTCTCATCTACTCCAAATAACATTAGATTTGCACTGCGCCAAAGCTTGTCTATTTCTTCCTTGAAAGCTGCTTCAGAAGTTTGTACTGTCTTCTTTAACTCATCAGATTGGATTTCCTTCCTTCCTATGGTAATCTCTACATATTGTTCATCGCGGAAATAGTATTGCAGAATGATGATATTATATCGTTCCATAAGTTTTCAAGAGGGACCATTAGGAACTTTAACATAAGACTATTGTCTTGGTTTGAGGTTAATAGAAGATTCTAATCTCAAATTATTTTTCTTTTTTCGTATTTCAAATATGTTAATACACTCTTCTTGGTTTAAGAAAAAGGGAATAGTAAAATTGTCAAATATGATTTCTCTTCTAGGAAAATTGATTCTTGCGTTAAGCTTGGATAAAATTTCGTTTCCTAAGAAAGGTATAATGGTGTTCATAACTTATGCAGTAATTTGATAGGATTTTGATGTATTTGGAAATTTCTGGATTGTAATCTGATATATGCTTGATGAAAAATTCACACTGCAAATTGTCATATTGCATTCCTTCGTTTGCTTGGCAAAACGTGAAGGTACTACACTCGTTGACGCACCTGTATCTACGATGTCGTTAAGGGTGACCTGAATTAGAACAAAATTCTGAAATGATCGAAAGTTTTGAGTGATGGGAGAGTTGATCGGCAACTTCATCGCAGCATCGGGTTTCCCGAATGAGTAAACCTGAAGGGGGCATCATAGATGAGTGAGGCTGATAATCTGACATTGGCATTTTAGTGAAGTGCACCTTAGGGTAAGTTTCAGTCATGTGCGCTTCTTGCCTTTTAGGATGATTACGATTCTGATTATGAAGTGAACTGTATCTAGAATTATATCCGGAATTATATCCTGAATTATGTTCTGAATCATGTTCTGAATTATAATTTCTATTGTTATACCATCCGTTGTTACGTTACGGCTGATAGTGTCTTTAAAAATTGGGATTATATGCTTGATTATTATTTTGATTTTTTATGAACCTAGTTGGATTTATAAGACCTAAGAGGTTTTTTATAAGAATTCTGGAAATTTGGAGTTCTGTGCTTATTGTTAAAACGGGAGTTACTTTGTTCTACCCAATGGATATTATTATTCTTTCTAAAATGTTTCTTTTTATTTTCAAATAAAATGATTTCTTCTCGTTTTTTTCAAATCCTAAAGCTTCTAGCAAAATTAATAACTCAGAGATATTGCTTTCAGTTTTTCTCAAATTTCCCATGAGAGAATTTCTGTAAATCGATTATTTTATCGAACAAGGATTCTAAATCAATAGTTTTTGCGTTCCAGAAGTCTCTCGCAGCTTCCACTGGAAGACCTTTAAGAACGTGATCTCTTAACCTGTCAAAGCTAGGTGTCGAGCCTTTGTTAAGTGGCCGAATGTTTTCATGAATTAGCCATGATCTTATTTACGATTACGTAATTGAGTTTCATATACTTGAGAAGAACTTTTAGAAGCAAAATATATTATCAGTGGCAGAAGTTTCCTTGTATTCAAGAAAGCGGCTTTCGAATCTATCGTCGTCTTCTAATTCGTCGTAGGCTATTTTTGATATATCTAAGCGGTATCTAGCGGTAAGTTTTAGCGGTAAGCTTTTAATTGGTTACGATCAAATACATGCGTCTTTATTTCCATGTTTAGATCATGTATATTTTGGTCGAGTTCGTGGGGAAATTTTACATGTTTTGTAACTGTTTTATTTAGATCAGTCTCATTCAAGTCGGCCAATTTTCTTTTAACCCTATGTCTCTTGGAATTTATGGTCAGAACTTCATCTAGTTTTAACTTGAAAAGGTCTGGGTTCTGACCTAGTCGAGCCAGCCACTAAGCATTGCTTGTTTGAAAAAAATTAAGTGCAGTATCATTCGTTTAAGACTTTTTGTGAGGCTAGAAATCACTAAAACAAAAAGAATTAAGTAAAATGTTTACAGTTATATGGTTTAATATCGAAATTTAAAAATTAGTAAAGCGTATGTAACCCAGGGGAGTAATTGAAAATCACATCTACACACTCTCTTCCTTATACAGAAAAAAGTTGTATGCTAGGTTGGTAGAAGCTGTTAGCTAAAGAGGATGTGGCACGGTAGAAAACCAAGGCGAATTGAGCACCGGTAGACCAAAAGGATCAACCAGTACAACAGGGAATAAATTTTAGTGGGAGTGGGATGAGAGCTTCCTAGGTGGTGATCAGTCACGTTTGGAAGGGGTCGTCCGCGGGGCATCAGTTTAGGCCAAAATCTATTACTGTCCAAGCTTTCACCAATTTGAACTCGTTCTTTCGGTCTTGGTCCTTGGTCCCGAATCGGAAGATGATGGGAATGAGAAGAGAAGGGATCAAACTGGAGAGGGTAGGAGTGTTCATGATTAGAGTGATTTGATTACTGATAAGCAAAAGATAGTGGTATTTATACTGAAAAATTCCAATAGACTGAATACAAAAGGGATATGTAAATTAGGGTGTTAGTTGATTTCACAATCAGGAAGGATAGTTAAAAGAAAGAAGAATGATTGAAGGTGAACTAATTAGTTATACAAGGTGGATGAGAATAATGAATGAGGAAATATGAATAAAGTAAAATATATTTGAACAAATGGAGAGAATGGCAGAATTGCCACAATATGGATAATATGATTCTTGCTTGTGATGAGAATATTTTGGCCGTAAATTGTGTATACATACATGCTATGGTTATTTGTGGGTATATTGTTGAATATGTGGATATGTATACATAATGTGTGCTATAGTGTGTTGTAAGTGTTGAATATTACTGCATAGCATAGCTATAGTGAATGAATGAAATGTATTTCTTGCAAAGGTCAGGGTATTTTCTATGCAAGTACACACACAGTAGGCTGACACACACGATAAGCATTGCAAAGAATATCGTCACTTTGTGATTGATATTTGTTTCTAGATTACACACAGAAGAAATTATAGGAGAATCTTTAATAGTTACTGGGAAATAGAATGGGGTGGGTGACTTCATAAGTTTCATTGATATAAACACAATATTGAGTTCCATATTATCATACCGTACGTTGATAGAAAGTCGTGGTATGGTACAAAATTCGGCTTCCACATAGAGTTTTTAATCAAGGTTCAGTAGTCCTGAGGTTGATAGAAGATTGATGTATTCAGTTGGATGGATCCGTTGCGGAATAAATCTGAACCATGGAGAAGAGTCAATGGATATAGTGTCTCCGGGTGAGAAGGCTTTCCATAAGGTTAGATACAGGATTGTTTGGGCCATGATGTGATGATGAACATAATGGGCTCTACATCTCGATTTCCGTTCCAACGTATCTTTTCCTTGAGAGAGTTTTTTAGGCTCCATATTTCTCTGTCCTTATCCGCCATTCTTTTTTTTTAAATTTCAACTTCTCGCTCCTTTTTTGAAATATTACTGTTAAGAATCCCGACTTCCTGGTTCTTCTATTACTTAAAATCATTTTCTTATATTCCAGGTTGACCTTATAGTTATAATTAATATCCTGTGTTAATTTTATGGCTGTCTCTTCACATTGCTCATGTGTATCCTCCAGTCTCAAAGCAAGGGTATTTCCATGAGGGAAGATTCCCATTGATTCATTAGGTTTAGTTTTTGAGATTTTATGGATTTTCGGATCCAACTTCTATGTGGCAGCCTTAAAGTCCTTTCGTACGGATTTTCAATTCGTTTCAACGTCCAGAAAAGCCTTTGCCCTATAATGTTTCCTTCCATTGTTCCTTTGAGAGTAGTCAGAAATTTCTCGGGCTGGTAAACGGATGTTTTCTGATGGGGATGAATCTGAGTTCCGTGATCTGCTGAACTTCTATCTGAAGTAGAGCTCTCTTCCCTAGAGCTTTCTATTCTTTACACCCGAATTTTTATTCGTGCCTTTATTCTTGAATTTCTGCGTTTCTTAGTTTTCTTCACCATTGCTGACTTTTTTCTTTGGGTAAATCTGATTAAAAGATCGTTGTTAGTTACCACAGAAAAATGTCATCCAAGGTCTAGATAGTTTCTTGCAAACGTTGACGTTGTCCTCCCTCATCCACTTCTAGAGAATGAAGATTGTTTAATCCATCATTCATCAGATCAGACTCAACTTGTCGTCGTTCCTCTTGTATGCGAGTGTGAAAAGCAAATGTCACTCTCAAAGACTCCCAGTCACTTAAATTGCCTTGTCTTGTCTTGTCTAAGTCTTGAAATACAGGACGAGTAGGCAGATCCAGTTGAGCGTATTTCCCGATGGGTTCTAGTAATATCAAAATAATCAGAATAATTAATACCATTCCTATTGTCACATACAACACCGTGCATTATTGAGTGAAAGGCGTTTAATCACAAAGGATGCTCACCAAAATATTCACGGTCCTGTGAGTACATTAATCGTAATACAAACCAATCAGTGACTGCAAAGAACCAGGAAGCTTTCAAATTGGGATGTATCCAGTGAAAAGGCTAGTACTGTCCAGGAGGACTTTGAAAAAAAATCAAATAAAACGCACTTGAAATTTGCAGGAAGCTTTCAAATTGGGATGTATCCAATGAAAAGGCAATTCCTGTCCAGGAAACTCTTTAAAAAACGCCAGTGCAGGGCTTGGTGTATACCTACATACACCTTCTCCGTTTTGTTTTTTAAAATTTAAAATGATGCTTTCATTGAAAAATCACGTTTTGAATGAGACCGCATTCGAATTGCGAGTGGTATTAGGGCTATCTTCATAAAATTTCTAAGATTTGGTGAATATTTTGCTAATAGATTTACTGTAGAACTTAGAACTCTTGCTTTGTTATCAATGGATGAGGACGCCTTTTCTGGAGAAAAAAATCCTCTAATTCAACGTCGTGTATTACTGCATACATACATACATACTGCATACTGCATGATTTTTTAGCGTTAATAATGACATCATCCGATACGAATCCGATACGGTGTTTTGATTTTGAGTTTTGAATACATCATCATAGGATTTGACGATTCAGAGAACATATAAATTACTTAACCTTACCTGGTTTTATACTACCCAAATTCGGGAGTTTTAAAACCCAAAAATACCCGCTCCCGGGTGTTTTTGAAGTCACCCGAAATATTTGATTTCGGACTTGGAGCTAAATTAGCTTTAACTAATAAGGCATAAGTTGAAGATCATACTTTAGTTCTGCCATAGCATACGAGAAGCATATTCAAGCATAGCGTAAAAAAAGTCTAATACGAGGTGGTGGAGAATTTACTTTAATAAAATAAGATTTCTATCTTGCTCTCCGCCGCACTTATCCGCGTAATACGTTTATTAAATGCGGGGAAGATAGACATTGCAAAAGGAAAGAGATACAAACAATAAGAAACACAAAAAGAGATGAGCATAATTTTTGTAAAACATATACGACCTAAAACGCATAATTGAAGAAGGCATATGTTATTTTATGTCGATTGAATTTAAGTATATATATGGTATATGCAACAACAGAAATAGACTAATCGTGAAAAGCGAGTTGTAAAAAAGATAATCCATTTTAAAGGTAATTAAATGCAAGCGATATAGTCAAATGTATGATATATAAGAGGAAGAAATGTTCACTTTTTGAAAGTATTTTAACTACACATTCGCAGTCGCAAAGCAATTACAGGATGTATGATGAAAGAGTACGAAGGTCAAAATTGAGAGAAATGAGTACAGATAAAAACAAGTTTTCATGATCATGCCTGGATAGATGCGCACTCAGTCATCTTGCGGTGGGTCTGTGTCCCCCGACTCCCGCACATCGTCCTCTTCATCGCTGTATTCCCGTTCCAAAAATGAATAAATAAAAAAGTTTCTATGCCCAACATTACGTATTGTTTGAACAATACTAGGTTAAAACAAATCTGAGGGCCAATCCAGTCACTTTTCGAATAGAATGATACAGTGGTGGGGTCCCAGATTACATGTATCATCCGGTTGAAAACATTATTAATATTGTCTAAAAGAAATGGCCTTACATTGATGTCCCCCCGAGAGTTGCTCACAGTCACTGACTGTTCATAAAAAATCTTTTGGATTATTGATAGAATTATTTGGATGGTGTGCGTGGGAAATATGTCCCCAACTAGGACTTAATTATTTTTATTTGCTAAAGGAACAACAAAGTTTTTGAGAAACTCTAAATTCCCCAAAGGGAAACTTTATTATGGATGGCGTAAGACAAACCCCGTTGTCTCTCGAAGTGTAAATTTTCTTAACTCCTTGGTCGTCATACACCCCAACTGATATGATGTGTCCAATTTGGTAGGCTCTTGAAAGAAGAACAAATTAGTTTGTATATAATTTAAAAAATGATAAAACACGTTAGCTGCATATTTGAAACTTACAAGTAATGCTCGAAAAAATCCGAGCACCTTTCCGGTTGCGAGTTGTAGTAAGAAGTATTCGCTAGTTTAGTTTTCTCTTCCTGAGGTAAATTTTTGACGGGATGATAAATGTTGATAAAGTCTGCCGACAAGGACCAGTAATGTCTTTCTTGTCAGAATTGGGTTGCTTCCTTATTGGCGATGTTGATAGCGAACGACCACGAAATGTGATATCCTTCTTCTGACATAAACTTCTGAAATAAAATAAAAAATTGCGTTTATGAAATGAAATGAAATTCGTGAAAACACAGAAATTATAAGCACTTACTCCTTCTCTGGGAGTGAGACATTGTGCGATTTGGATGGATGAGATGTGACGGGAACTCAAAGAACAGCACATGCAACGAGACTAGGTAACCATACCAAAACGAGGCAAGTAAATTTACATTGTGTCTCAGAACATGTTCAAAATGGATCCTTTAGATACGTGTCCCAGATATTGTTGGCAACATTCGAAAAAAATGTAAAAATCTATCTCAGTTATATTATTATTCAGAAAAAGAGCAGAGTAATTAAGCAGACCAAGGCCAATTTGATATTTTTTGACAGTGGACAACGAAATTCAATGGCTAGAGTTAGGGTAGCAATAGAAAAACTTTACAAGATGATCAAAATTATATATCATTCGAAGCTGGAGCAGGTTTTAGTAAGTGGCAGATATCAATATAAAAATGCATAATTACAAGGCATATTTTTAAAAGGTGGTTACTGTATCATAGGTATAAGCTTTCTTTGTCCATGTGTTGCATCCGAGCTACACTCAAGAGGGATCAAATACGTAGCAGCATCATTTACAGGACGAGCAACAGCTAATCTAAACTCATTTACCATTTACTCAATGTTGGGCATTTATGATGTTCGAAAGAAATTTAGCATGAAAAGGATGTAAGGATAAGTTAGATTGAAAGTCAGCAATAACATTTACGAAATCCACCAATATCTTTAAACCGATGCGCTTCAGTGGGCAATCCTGCCATAAATAGTCCAAAAATAAATAAAAACAGAACAAAATCTCCTGAAAATAACGGCCAGCTAAAGATGTTAGCTACTGTGTGCCTATTTTGAGTAAAAATTAATTTTTGAATAAATAGTTAAGTAATAAATGAAAGGACAGGTTGAAATCTAGAATGAAGCACCTTGCAGAAGTTTAAATCTCCAATCTGGGGATTCCTTCATCTTCTAAAATCCTTCAAGGAGGATGTCAATGCATTCGTAAATCATTAAATTTGCTAGTTTGCCTTTGCAGGGAGGATCAATCCTCAAAACTATTTTTCGCTTATCGCTCTTCTTATCTGAAACAGCAGTAAGTCATTCATGATATGAGTTACTTCTTGAGTTGTGAAGTTCATCTTCAATGCAGAATAGTTCGGTTACACTTGCTTGTTATGAGGCTCACCCAATTACGGAGAAGAAGATTAGTTCAACGTCACTCGGAAGACTGTCCGTGCAAATATTTTCTTCAAATCTTTTCGACGCCATGGCAGAGTACAATAATTTTTTTTCGGAGAAGTCTGGTGAAGCCAGGAGTAATAAAAATGAAACAATTTCTATTCGAGCCTATTTTGTAACAAAATATGTGTGATAAAAAAAGATTTTTGTGGTTATGCAGGTGTCATTGTCTTGGTGAACGAAGAGACTATCAAGTTTGTCGATTTATTCTGCAAATTGGTGTTCACTTCTCAGCTGCAATTATCCTTGGCTTCACAGTCTGTGACCAAGTTGAGGAAGGAAAGTGCCACACTTACAGAAGTTGGAGTTTATGTTTTATCCACAGTCGATTCCATTGTACTTGTGGCACTCGAAAAAGCCGTGATAAACTCTAAGAATAAAATATATGAAGAGTTTAATCACCGTTTTAACTCGCCAGAAAGGATTGGATCAAAAATGAAACAGTATAAAATATCCTTTGATAAAATTATCCAAGACAAACGTCAACTAGGTGTTGAAAATATGCATGAATACGTAACAAGTATATTGTGCTACTTCTCGTTGGTCTGTTATCTGACTTGAATCAGAAGATAGTTTGTAAAGGAGGGAGAGAGGAGGAGAGAGAAGTGGTGGATTTTTGGAAGTGATTTTATTATTGATTTGATAAAGTAATAGTCAGCAGTATTTATACTGGAGACTTTACATTAGTTAAATGAGGATGCGTGACGCAGATTGGGCGTCGGCGAATGTAAGATGTGAAAGGGAATTTTAAGGTATCATTTACATAACGATAATGTGAATGTGGATAGTGGAAGGGTAAAAATTGGTATACAAGGTTGACAAGTTATTGGTAAGAATAAATGAGGAAATAATAAACTAACATAAATGAATGGAGAATGGCAGAATTGATATATGATTCTCCCCGTTAAGAAAACATTGAATTATGAAAATTGAATTCATTTTTAAATCCTAAATCTATTGTGAATAAGGGGTTGGTCGTGCTGTTGGTCGTCCTAATCGAGTGGTGATTTGAGTCCTGGCTGGAAAAGGGTTTGAGTTTTTGTCGTTGATGTCATCGTCGATGTCCCGCGTTGGAGAGATGAGATGACGTGAAGTCGTCTTTTTTCTTTTTGGGTTGTCCAACGGGTTTTGATTTTGGGAGTTTATGGTATGGCTTTTTCCGGATGGATTTAGT
>JAHZNA010005426.1:0-25496 GCA_027743935.1 Sinodicranocentrus sp. ZH6 | reverse complement strand
GTTAGACTTAAGGGCAATTATGTAGAAAAAATGGATTGAAAATGTTAAACCATTTTGAAATGAAAGCTCAATAAAGTCTCTTTAATGTCTCTGATAACCACAACGTATCTCTTAAACATCTTCATACATATTAGCACATCATGTATAAAATAACAAAATCTATAAATATAGCTAAGCTATATAAAAGTTTTTAAAAAACTGTTTACCTGAACTGAAAATCGATCTTTCTATTCATGCATAGTTGATTTACAATACTTATACTTTGTTACCTTTTTCATTCGTGCGGTATCTACTGTTTTAAATAGCGAAGCTGGTTTTAAATGCTTCACAAAACAAAGCAACAGAGAGTGAGAAGCGACATAAGCGTCTTGCTCATCTCATGGAATACTAGTATGGAATTTTACATTGACTCGCATTCAATGTATTTTTCATCTGAAAGGATGATGTCACCACTAAACCTTTCTCATAAAAAAAACTAACAAACACACATTATGCATACAACCGCTCTGTATATCTCTACTGAATATACTTTTCTTTTAAGACTGATTAGCATTCGTCACAAGTGATCTTAAGGTCAAGTCGTGATTCCAGGTTTTTATAGATATTATGAGTAAAGCATTTTATGCGAAAGACATGTGCACAAAACGAATAATATCTCACAGTATTTCATTTTATATGGCTTTATTGAAGTAACTGCATGTTCACGGAATTCACTTCGTGCATTCAACATTATGCACACCATTTATTCCATGTTATTATATTATGCGTATCCTCATCTCTCTCCAACAATGCATGGATCAGCATCATCAACAAAACAACATCTCCATGTCTCATGTTTTTCTCTATCCATCCATCCCCTTCTAAAAGTCCACAAAGTCGGATAGTTTGTTAGTACACCAAGAATGGACAATGCATCTTCTTTCCACTCTCTTGATTCAATGCCTACCTATCCATGTATAAGGAAAATCTACCCTCGGGTTGCAATTTACCATTTTTCATCTTTGCTAACTAATCCCAAGGACAGTCTCACTCACACATTGGGACAAAAATCAGGAGGAATTTGTGGATAATACATTTTTAATGAGCAAGCCAACTCAACACTTACTTGTCCAAAAATTTGGAGAAGTTATAATTATCCTTTCAGCGACAAGAGGGTTAAATGAAAAATTACACTAATGTAGCTCAAGTATTTACTAAAGTGTGCACACCTGCGACATGGATTCTGGCATACTGATTATCGTTGCTATTTTCGTTTTTGCCTTTTTGTCGTAAGTAATTTGAGAATACTTATTTTGTGTAAATATTAGCATGGCATGAAGTGTAATTTTTACTTTTTTTATATGTTTCTTAGATTCTGCTTCGGAGTCTACTGCCACTTTTGTGGAGAGACAGGTTCAGGAGGAAGGTATTATGGTTCCAATCAAAACATTGTTGCAGCTACGGCAATGTACACAAAACGAGCTGTGGATGCTGGAGAACCAACAAGAAACAATTGTAAATGCAGTAATAAGTTCAAAGGGAGGTGCCACAGCTGTGAGGGGGATACATTTGTAGAAGACGGGGAGCTTGGAAGTCCAAGAGATTTCTCAAATTTCGGAGGAGATCAAGGTTTCGAGTTTCCAGGAGGAGGTGGAGCTATGAATGTTGGAGATCCTATGAGAGGATTTTTGGGGAATGGAGCTGCACCCGCGTCTCGTATAGATCAACCGGATGCGCATTCATACGGAGGAAGTTCAGAGCAGTATTAGACGTTGTCAATTTTTTGTAATTGTGTAAATAAATCTCAACAAAGGTCCAAATACTTAGCAAACAAAAAGGTACATTTAATAATACTCAAGTCGTACCAAGTATAAGTTTATGCTGAAGATGCCCGGTGTATAGTATATAAACGAATGATACGATGGAATCCAGTAATTTATTTGTTACTCGTTCAGTAATTCTAGATCTGATTTTGTTTTAAGAACTGATTACAAAGAAAGTTTATCATGTGTAGTTTTGAATACTAATAGGATCTTACTATTTTGGTCATGGAATATTACGAGTGTATAGACTAACTCACTAACTCATTTTTAATAATTGCATTCCAAGCAAAATGTTCATGTACAAAAGATACAGCTAATGTGTACTGTGAATAACGAGTAGGCTGAATATATGTTACACGTGCTTTTTCTTCTTTTGTTGATACTAACCCGAATTATTACTGCTTATTGTTTCTACTTCTTAAATTACTGCCAAAAAACCAATTTATTTTTGACTGATTATGATCGTAGAATCATACGAAATAGCAAAGAGAGAAGCTGGAGATGTTTGGTTGCGGTTATCTAGTAACACTAGCTAATTACAATCAAGCAACTTCAGCTTTTTTTCTTGCTATATTTTTTGACGCTGTGTGAATATATGGGTAGAATTTGTGTTGTACTTAACCTAACATATATGCCAAAAAATAATACCTTAAATTAGTTCCTTAACAATAGATCGATTTATTTTTCTGTGCATTGCATAGCCTCCAGTACGGATGCTTATGTTTGGATTTTTCAATTTCAATGATAGCGACAGAATTTAGATTTTCATTTTGTAGCTAAAATGCTAATAGTTTTATCTATTCTTCAGGTATGAATATTATGTCCGAAATTGATATCACATTCCCGTAATAGATAATTTGTGGGATTGAAAGTATTTTTCTTCCGTCCTTTACTCTAAGCCTGAAACTAACTGTGTACTTCAAGCACACTTTTCAATTCCCGAATCAGCAAACTATTTTTCATACTTACACTAACTTCTAAGAATTATCTGTGTACTGTAGCTTACCTTATGTATGCATGCTTATCTGCAAAAACACTGTTCTCTCACATGCACATGCAGCAGATTGCATTTAGACAAATACAGTTGTTTATGTATGTATCAATTGTATTATACCAATAATCAATAGTTTTTCTTAAAAACTTTTTAAAGTAGCCATATCCCTACAAATTACTGTTACACTAGATTGAATACAACGGAACATGCTAAAATGGTTTATACAACATTTATCTGATGAATTCTATGCAATAAAAAGTAAAGGAGGAAAAACTTTCCTGAGTATACTTTATTACCGTAAGTATTTTGTATAAGTACCATATAGCATAATTTGTTTAAAGTTAATTTTATGGCTGTATTCAGACCAGATACCATTGCTCACAAGCTCTTGACAACTTCTCCATTGACGAAAACTTTGATAATATTTCGATCATCTCCCAGCATTATAAACTTCTGAACCAAGTCGTTGACGCTGGACTCTGGGAACACATCCACTGGAGATGATTCACCCACCAAACTGATGACAAGTGCATCAAATGCCTTCCCAACTTCGAAATTCCCGATTTCCTTGTCCATTGCAAGAGCTGAACAACAAAAATTGATGGATTGATACGAATAATTACAATATATCGGAATGAATTTCGTTGATTACCTTCAGCTCCGCCTAAAGTAGCCAAGTAAAGAGCTTCTCGGTAAGATAACGGTTCAGTTTCCTTGCCCTGAATGGTTAAGCATTTTGCTGTAATGATGGTATGGCGCATTGCCTCAATAATGGAAGGAGAGTAGCCTCCAGAGACATCTATTAAAATAATAAGTTACAAAGTAATATATTCCTTTAAAATGATTTTAAGACTTTTCCTTGAAATCCTTACCAGTTCCGAGTCCGACCTTTACACCTGCATCTCGAATTTTTCGAACATGGCATAATCCACTGTGTAAACAAATATTGGAAGTTGGACAGTGAGACACGGATGAATTGTGCTTCTTAAGCGTTTGAAGTTCATCATCGGTCAAATGTACGCAATGGGCCATGATTGCCTTTAAACATAAAATTGAAGAGATTACAACGTTGTGAACAATTTACATTTTTCCAACTTTATCACAAGCATAAGCATATCCGCATGTAATTTTACGTACCTTTGGAGTAAGTAATCCAGTTGAAGCATAAATATCCGCATAATCTTTGTACTGTGGAAACAGCTCCTTAGCTCTTTCTACTTCTGGCAAGGACTCGCTAAGATGAGTCTATTTGAATGAAGTAATCAATTTCACACATCTTTTGTAATATCTATTGCATAAATTTAAGGTCAACACCGGCTCGTACCTGAATATGCACGTCATTTTCTTTGGCAATGTCACCAAGACCCTTTAGTAACGCTTCTGAGCAAGTTAATGCAAATCTTGGTGTAATAGTAGGAAGGACCAGGGGATTCTACAATTTAAAATAAAATCCCATCACAATTAGATACTTCTTTACTTTCAAAATTATCACAATATATGATTTATCTTTGTCTTTTGATGTCACCTTTCGGTCTAAGATTTGCTTCACAAATTCAGTCGTAGAAGACAGAGATTCTTCAGTACTTTCAATGTAATTTTCAGGTGTGTAACAATCCATGCACACTTTTCCAACCAAGGCCCGCTGACCATAAGCTTCAACCAAATCAGCCATAATGACTGCTGACGCAGTGTGCATTGTAGTAAAGTAAGAAGCAGTGGTAGTTCCAGAGCTCAATGTTTTTTCCTATTATATTTCAATTAAATTCAATTTCGTAAAACCATAAAATCATTATTTTGAATTCAATTAGAATCGCTACTTATTACAAAAATTATTTTTCATTCAAAACGTACCCTGATAGAACAAGGAAATCAACATATATAAAATATTGTCACACAAAATTGGATTAAAAATATATTGCCAACGGTATGTATGAATCAGGTATGTATGATCTGTCAAGTCATTGCAATTTAATTTTACCCATCTCGTAGTTTAGTGATGTCATTGTCACCGAAGGAATGTGTGCTCTTCAAAGTTTCCAAATTCTCGGTAGTGTCCACAAAAACGATCTAAAAGAAAGCACAGTTTACAAAACCAAACCTTAACGACTGATTTAACGTATACGCAGTAAAATTTACTTTTCCATCTTTCACTCCAATAACGCCATTTGGCCGGATGACACAGGGTTCCTTCCATGACAAACTGTGAACAAAAGGACCAATCACAACACGAATGCCCTGAACAGCCTTTTCTGCATTTTTGTTGGTCTTGAAAATTGGACCGGAAACCTTTTTAGACGCTGCGGCACCCATTATAAAGATTTATTGAAGCTTGCTTGAAATCTACAAGTGAAGTGAACGAAATACTAACTAAAGTGTGAAATCCAGCAGAGTAAATCGTACATATAAGTATATTTCAACTAGATCGGTATTAGTCACCAAGATTTAGCCAGCGTTCCACAATCTTTTATTTGAGATAGGCTATGACAAAGAAAAAAATGAAGTTTATGACATACGTGTGTTTATGCACGAAATTAAGCTCGAATTATCGTTGACAAGCACAAGTGATGAGTGTGCTTTGGTAACATTTGCATTTTCAGTTTATTATGAAAAGAAGAGGCTGCCGATGGATTGTATGAGTACCCAACAAAATGTTTTTTACTATGCTATCATCTGTCATAGTCAATTCGTTTATTTTATCATATTAGAAAAACACATGCATAATATGCGATATGCATTTACGTATCTAAATAAATACGCTAGCATGTTAAACAGTCATGTCCATACATGCGAGAAATAGTATTTACCGAATGGATAACATCCAAGACCACACCACACATTTGCCTGTTTCCAATGTCATGATTATCACACAGTAAGTGGAACTGTTTTTCACTACATGTCCAAGTCATGATATATCATAAGATACGATTGACCGTGGAGAGTGTATAAGAGAACGAGAACATTTTCTACTGCCTGTTGCTAACCCATTGTATGTAAGGTCTGTTCTGTAATCTTTTATGATGCTAAAGAACGGTATAAACTACGCAGATACGAATGAGTCCTGGAAATGCAAGCTCGTAAGTGGATTAGGGATAAATCAGAGGGTAACACTCCGCTAATACGTTAATCTTATTAAAGGGATTTCAACATAGTGGATCTTATCTAGCTAGGTATTGAAGTAAAAGTGGAGTTAAATTAGTATCTAGCTTTAATGTTTGGTGAGTCGTGAAGAAATAAAAATGAAAAGGATGTTAGTGCACTTGACGATTCTCATTTAAGCATTCAGATGGCGGTTGGAATGAGTTATGAAAACCCTAATCAAATCGAGACCTAACGAGGGGAATGCAACGCCTGAAACCTTCATCCTGTGTAAACTATTTACAATTTGGATCACAAAGTCTCCAATGTTAGTGGATATAATTATTACAACGTATACTCAGAATATTGTCATCGATTTGTGTTTTATGAAATTAAATTTTCTTAAAATTTCTGCATATTACGATAATTTATCTCACATTCACATATAAACATATGCAAATTCACAGACATACATAGATTTCATAATTTTCATAATTATTATCATAAACATGTGGTATATAGTAAATTTGTCGATAGTCCCAATGTTTTTTTCTATCTATCCTTAATGTTGGGTATTTCTATTTCCACTAATAATTAAATAACGTGAAAATGAACCAAAATATTATTTTTTCGTTGCATATTTCTTGTAAAAATTCCAAGGGCGGGGGCGTTGTTTTAATTACACTTGGTCTTATTAAGGTAGTTTAAATGTTTTCTCTTCGCAAACCCTCTCCGCACGAAATCCATGGTCAGGAAGTTGAATAAAATCAAGTACACAATATACCACTTTTATTATAGTTTATAATATAACTTTATTCTAGACGAAGGTTTTATTGAAAATAAACAACAATAGAGATAAAAATCTTTCCACAATATTTTCTGTATAATCTCTTCTTAAAAAGCATAACACTAAATTCTGCTCGACTCAGATGATACCCTAGAATAAAATCTAACAACCAAAAGTCTTTATTTCAAATCTTTGGAAACAAAATAGGAACATTAATAATCATCAACTCCAACGCTGTCGTTCCCTGCTTCAGCGTATTCATATTCAATTGCGCTGGACAAAGGAGACTAGGAGCAAACACAGAGCTTAAATTGAAAGGATTCATTTTATTCCTGTCGCTGCGCTGAGCCACCTGGTGTAAATGTCGGAGAAGATATCTCAACGTCACATAATGGGCTCCAGCTAGTTTCTTCAGATCCCTCTTGATGATATCCAAGTTGACTTCATCTGCATACCACCCGATGACCCGATCCAATATTGATTCACCCAAAAATGGAACAAAAAGAAAATCATTCGCAATGAATTATTTATATATTTACATAATGTAATTCATAAAACCAAATCTGTAATAATCCAGTTTGTGCAGTGGTGGGTGAGTGATATAAAAAATCTGAGACTCTCGTGTACAATCAATAATGCCAATCAATATGACCTATCATCATTGTAATTAACTGGGGAGAAAAAAGACACCAGACTTGATTATTAATGATTACCTAATAAAGAATAAAAGTTCTTTGTCTGTATATCCCTATATGAATGAAAATTTCCTTGTTCAGCCAAAACACATCGTGTCGCTCGACCACTTTACTTTTTTCAACCTGTTACATACACTCCTTGCCATCAGTTCTTATTAAACAGATATAACCTTGAAGAATTGCAAGGGATTAAACAAGCATATTATTGAAGGTGAATGTCATCATTGGGCTTCTCTTAAAAATATCGTTCAAACTCCATATCCCATACCTATCTAAACATCCATTAGTTTTTTACCCCTTTGTATCTAAAGAAAATGTCCATATATACACAAATACTGTGATTTTATTTTGCGCACGTATGCACTCCTCTCTATCTGGTCGGACTAGGATGGAATAAATAGTTAAATGCAAAAACATCTCGGTCTTCTTCGTTTCAATGATATTCTTTGCTTGGTGCCTTTTGTTACTTGCTCATTTTTCTATTATTACGTCTCACTTGTCAATCTACCCCCCACGGCAAAAACTTCACTACGTTGCTACTTTTTTATATTTTTAACACAGCTATTCATTTCATTTTCATCACACAATTTATCCATTCAAATGGATTTTTTTCAAAGATCCGACTGGATTATAGAGGACGGTTGAGGCTAGCTAATTGCAAATTCTTGGCAATGCATTTTTCAATGCGAATTTTTATCACGTTTTGACAGCTCGTAAAAAGGTTGATACTACAAGGGTGCTTCTGTTATAATGGGAATGATGTGCGAAATTTATGCAACCAGGATTCTCCTACAATTATGGAGTGTGTATAAGTTCAAAATAAAAAAAATACTTTTAAAAGAAACAAGGATTCGTGTTTGCTTGATGAATATGTTTTTTTCCACATCTCATAAAACTACTTCATGTCCGAATTTGATGATGTAGAGGCATCAAACGATGAATAGTTAAAATGTGCTAGTTGGAATCCTTACCGGCATTAAGAAATCTCTGGAACACATCTGTAGTGATTAAAGGTTGTGGTAAAATTCTAAAGTAGAGCTTCACAAGGCCACACATCGAATGGATGTCTGGAAATTGACTCATATCAGCAGACTCACGTTCTGTGTGAAGAAGAAAATAGGAGAAAAAAAATCATTTGCAATTACCAATACTTCACATATCATTTCATCTCATATCGCTACAAATATGGCATGAATTATGCATGAAAATCTGTAGGAATACGCAAAAAGCAAGAAGGAAATAAAAGTCAGAAAGGTAAAATGGATTTGAAAAGTTATCATTTTCTCCAAATGGCAAAAATTGAGCGGTTCAATAAATGTCAGCATTTTGCTCGTGCACTAATGCGTGATTGAAGTCCATCAAGAAGTATTACTACGAAATAGAAAGCTTCCTGCCGCAGTACACGACTTATTCAGTAAAGCCCAATGAATCACTATCATCATGCTATTCACATTAATGATTCCACAACGATTTTACTTTTTCCTTCAAAAATATTCCATCCTTCTCTCATAAATCTTGCCATTATTGGACTTTTCTCACATTCTTCGTTTATCATGCGCTCTAATCAGATACATCTTATTCATATCGAAGAACTTTTTCCCTATTTGAAAGCTTTTTTTAGTAGAGAGGAGTATTTGGATCCAGAAAACTCAGCCTCACGCCTAAAATATGAATGCTTTCATTGACTATATACGCGGATCAAATGTGAAACTTGCAATCTCAACCGCTCTTCGCATTACATTTTATCGATAGTTTCTATCTTTATCGTCATCATTTAAATTTGTACGTCGACTGACACGAAGAGAACTTGACTCTTCAAAAGTATCCGCTCGTATGTATGAATTAATTTATGATCAGGCGGAAAACGCATTGGTCTGGATGGCGATGAAAAACTCATGACTGAAATACGCACATCTACAAGAAACAAATCTTCGTGCAAGCATATCCTACATCGAAAATTTTGACATTGGAGATAAGGTGAGCTGCTAAAACGTGCATGCACAACTAGTAACATTCTCATAAAATTCTTCAATCATTATACCTTTTCTCCAATACACCACAGCTCGTACGATGTTGTGAAGCTAACTGGAGACGTGTTACAGAATAAAATTCACAATTTTCACAGCGGATTGACTAACCGCAATAAAAATGCTATGAAGTGGCAGCACAAAACCAAGACAATACATACTCTTCACGCATCATCCATTATTTGCGTTTTGTTTAGGAAAACAGCAACCCATAAATATTCCAATTGATTTGGTGTCAGCAAGTAGCTACATTTCCTCGGTAAAATATGGGAAACAAGTATAAGTGGAAAATTACAGGCGAACAATAATTTTCTTCTACATTGCTTCTCTTTTTTTCGTAGTTGTGGAATTTTAAACTTTTGCTGACACATCTCCATTATGGTTACGGAGCTGACTAGATAAAGTATGTAATATGTATTGGATGCGTAGCCAGAAATTATTTGATTATTCTACTGATCTCCCTGTCGGTAGACTAGTCATTTACTGTTTACAAACAAATTTATGGTTATTTTATGCGCCTTCCTTGATGTCTTTGGTGTGAACACGAGTGCGAATACTTTGTAATCTATTGAACCGTACGTAGTTGGTTGTAAACAGCCATAATTTTACTCGCAGGTGACTCGTGAGATTTTTTTTCGGGTAAAGTTGTAATGTATACAGCACACAGCCGTATAAATAAATCGCTTCATCCTCTTTCGATAACATGGACCATGAACGAAATGATTTCATTTACAATCTACGCATGGAATATCATTTATTGACATTTTTTACATTGACAGTATTTATTTTTACGGTTAGAATACTAGGCCAAGGACCATATTTGTAGGTAATTCGCTCTACACGATAGTAAACTACAGTAATTACCAAATCTTTTACATTTTACAAACTTTTCATATCTGCTTAGGTAAATTTACACTAGCGAACCCCACTCACAATCAGCCTTCAAGCATTTCACTTAAATTCAAAGTGTGAAAATAACCTTCAACTGAGCAAACTCACGCTAACAAACAAACAAATGAAGTGTGTTAACACAACGCGCTCGATTTCCATTGCGCAATTAAGTAATTCATTTATAAATTTCAATTCCCAATAGTCCAAATGTAAATATTGCACATGGTGAATGTATGTGCACATCTCATTTGCATTCTTTATAAACTTTGCCCTGCTCTTTTGCCTCAATCAATGTTCTACGTGATTGCAAATCTTTAATAGCTTGTCCATCACTTGTTTTGCCTTGCAGCTTTCCTCTTACATGATATTACTACGGAGCACACTCAGATTTGAAGAATTTTTTAACAGTTAACACATGTATATATGTTGGGAATGCGACATAAAGAAAAATTGTTCGTACTTCAACCCTCCTTCACGATTCTTTAATTATGACTGATGCCGTTCCTGTGAGTGTACCTGATAATTTTTGTAACTCTCTCTCTCTCTCTTTGCTCTACATATTAAAAATACAAACCCCCTAGTTTATAATAATCATATAGATGGATAAACGAGCTTTTAACTTTTTCATTAATTTATCCGCACTTTTGCCTTCCAGCAAGGAGCAAGCAGAAAAGTGAGCTGCCTCATGGATTTCTGCTTTTCATCAAGCCACTTATTAAGATTAACGAATAGACGCTTTATGCTAATCATAATCATTTATAACCCTTGTACACGTTGATGAAGGCTTCTCACTAGTAAAGTCCTGCCCTTGTCTTGAACTTACTAGGAATTTAATCTAGAACCAGCCCAAATCTGGTAGCAGCAAGTGTAGTAAAATACATTTCACTTGGAAGTATAATTGCTCCTGTGTGTCTGTGTGAGTTCAAACAAAATGTAATGAGCCGTGGTATGTGTGTAGGGATGTGTTTTCTCAAGAGGTAAATAAATACAAATGCAAAGTCATGGACAAATTGCTCACATGCTGGGGACTGTATAGTGTGCTCTGTTGTAAAAGTGAGATTCTGAATTTAAAGAAAAAACTTATAATCACCGCCTTCTCTTTTATTATTATGATTATTACACTACGATCCACACTGCTAGGAGGAAAGCTAGAATTCTATCATATAATTTTTTAACTGTTACAATCTCCCCAATTGCTTATGACTATACAGGGATGTATTATTCTCTTCCATTTACAAGCATGGTTTTTTCTTCTGTGGACGAAAACGAAACATGTTTTTCTTTTCTAGTCACCCTTATCTTCCTCACCCAGAGCAAAGTCGTTTCTGCATTTTTGCAGTCGATGCATGTAAAATGCGAACAAGTTGAGAGCAAGCAGCATGCTTTGTTTGCTCAACATGAGGATAATATTCTCACCAATATAATCTACAAGCTATGTAATCTCGTCATATGGGCTGTGAATGTGAGAGTGTGAAGGGTATTGCGAAAAACTCATAATTTCCCCAACTGTCATAACATTAAAAGTAAATTAGCATGTATATTGTAGAGACACGAAGTGGTAGTCGGAAAATTACATATTAAAAAGTAGTAACAATTCCTAGCACAACCCAGGCCACCATTTTCCCCAATATTTTTTCTTGTAATGCACTGAATTAACAAGGGGAATAACAACAACCTTTAGCAAATCATTATGCTCAACATGAAATAATTGCCGAAAAGGACGAGTTTACCGACGACGTGAGTGCTGAGGAATTTCCATGCAGAATGATGTACACCCGTTTTTCTCCAACTAGCTTGTAGATTAGTTACAATGTCGTGCATAGTCTCGATCTATTTCTTTGTTGCAATGGTTCTATATCATGAAATGTGGTAAAGGTTTCAACAAAAATTCACACATTTTTTTTCTTCTCCCCGTGAACGAATATTGACGAGATATCAGCTCCTATCGTGAATCTTACCGCGGCAAGGTTCATAAATTCTCTCGTAGTTATCATCACGCATGCCAGTAATGGTATGCAGCTCGTTCAACAATTTTTGCTTTTTCGAGATCACCTTCTTCCTCCCCATACGAGAGAACTAGGGATTAGATAATATTCAAAAAACGAGTCCATAAAAAGCAACGGGATATGAGAAGGAAGCTAACTTCCCGATAAAAAAATCCACGAAGAGGCAAACATGAGTAAAAGGGAAATAAACATCATGAGTAGAGCAACAAAAAAGATCACCAATGTTTTACAACCTTATTTTCTCCTTTTGTGCTGGAATAACGAGCTAACAAAAGGAATACAAGGGAGTTATTGAAAAGGAGAATTTTCCTTATTATTCCATCGACAGCGAGAATAATGTGGAATTTATTATGCGTTCTGCTTGCTCTGGCGTGGCGTAGCAAAACTGACAATCCTACCCAGAAAATTCCTTCCTGAGCAGAAACTCCATTTTCATAAAGAAGCAAACACACACGCAGATGTACCAGATGAAAAAAAGCAAGTTTTGTATTTTATGAAGTAAATATATCCTGGATTTTCAGCTTGTCTGCTGGCATTGCGTGAGATGAAGTATTCCTTTTTCTAGAGCCGACGGACTGACTGGAGTACCCAGCTTTGGGATTTTTTATCATTCACAAAAACTCGCTTGTTTATAGAGAGAAAAATGAGGCAACGTCCTGTGAGTTTTCTCTTGGAAAGAAAGCCAATAAACAAATCAGCGAATGAAGTCATTCCCAAAGTTTCATTTATTTATTCAGCAAACACAACTTCCGATATTTTCCCAGTAATAGTGGCTATGTTTACGAATACAGTTTATACTGAAAGCAGGATAACAGAAATATTTACTGTTTGTTAGTATAAGCAAACTAAATTTTCCCGTGAATCATCATTATCAACATCAATGCGAATTTGTCAAGTTTGGAATGAGCTTGGTAATAAATGGTTGTAAATTTCTTTCGTACATGTATATAAGTAGTACAATGTACCTAATTTTAATTTCCTTCAGCACACATCTTAAATTGTCATTTGAGAGGAAACGAAAAATACTTCAATATATTTTTCATCATTTTGGAATCAAATATCTCATCCCGTCCGTGTGTGCACGCTTTGTTGGTCAAAAATAATAGCTCACGTATAACTTTCGTACAAGTTTTATTTAGAATCTCAGTTTTTATCCACATTTTTTATATTCTGATCTTGTCCTTGTTGGAATGCATGGTTGGATGGAAGGATGGAAGTTGACAAGAAAATAACGAGAATAAAAAATCTTTTTGTCCACATCCATCCAACCAAAATAACGAGCTACTATGAGAAGGTTACATTTTGATGAGTGATATGTCAGACGTAAACCTGCATAATAATACGTACAAGCTTTTCTTATGCTTAAAACTGTGTCGCTCACACACATCATATCTTTTGATCCCATCAAACATCATCCATCAGCTTCATAACTAAGGGTCATCTATAATAAGCTCTTACGTAAGTAATTCTACTTTTCAACATTCAGTTAAAGGAGCTCAAGCAGAAATAAGCTCTGGACGAGAAAAAATCAAGCATGCATAAGAAAGCGAGACAGACAAAATTGATAAGAGTAACAAACCTTGCTCAAGGTACTTTTTCAGCCTTTCCGTTTGCTCCCTGGAACCGGAGACACGGTAAATCCCTTCGATATGAAGTCCCCTCTTTTCTATTTCGTTTACACATTTCTCTATCAGGAACGGTGGCCTAAAGCCTCCAGCTGCTTTTACAAGAACAGATAAGTCCGTCCCAAACACCTGAGGAATATGACTGAGCAGGGGCATACAGTCTGTTATCACACGTTCCGCGCAACTTTCGTGCGCAATTAGGTTACAGTCTGGAATGTATAGAATTCAAGTACAATTATTTCGGGGTAGATTTAGAGGACGAATCTACTGAATACACCTATTAGTAGTCGATACAAAATTGCGTTATCAGCGTCGTAATCAACTAAATAAACTCATCAGAAAGCATAGTAAAAAGTAGCTGATGAATTCGATTCAGCTTGAATTGAAGTGAATTCAACTTTTTATTAAGATATGTAAACATGCGCGTTTTCCGGTAGTTTAACAACTGTACTAAGAATACTATCAACTGTCACAAACTCGAATAGCTGATGCCAACTTATAAAACCCAAAGGGAAGGATTTTTTTGGAACTGTCATGGTTGAAACGTACCTTTACACAGTAAGCCTTGACTAGACAAACCCCAGAGGAAATTTTGACAGATCTGACATCTGGACAGCTCTTGGAACGTATGAACTTGGAATGAATGTGCTCTCAGGTCCGGAATCCTTTGCCTCTCCTGTAAAAAGAAATTACATTCATTATTTTTAATACTGGTGTACTTTTCGAGTACATTTTGAAGGCCTACATCAGAGCAAAATTGAAGACACACAGCAGCTGTAATATGTTAAATGGTGGCTCATATTTTTTCTCTCCTTTGAAGAGGGGAACAAAGAAAGAATGAAAACAATAGAAATTCATGAGCGCTATTTTCTACCATTATTCTCAAAAAAAAATTAATACTGTTCCTGCCATTAGTCTACAGGAAATCTCTTTTATCATGATTAAACTAGACAGGTCCCTTTTCATCTTTCCACCAAAGACTTATTACCCATCGAGAGAAAAGGGTTATAATAATACAAATCGTGGTATTTTTTTCAAAGGGCACGGCTCCTATTAATGCATTCATTATCTACACGAAGCATAATATTAAGAAAGGAACAAGGAAGACGAAGAAGGTGTGCGCCAGCTGAAAAAAAGTTCAGAATATGCTCAGCTCCTCCGCTCAAGTGGACAACCAACTGAGCCAGCGAGCATAAGATTTTTCAAGTATTTATGGCCGATCATCATTGCATCATCATCATGATCATCGTCATCATTGAGGCATCTCTGATGGTGTCCATACAACAAATCTCTTCGCTCATTCTACGCACCAGGCACAATCACGAGTCACGAAAATTGTCGGCGTTGCGGTATAAGATTTTTAAATACGTGGGTATACATCCCTACCCAATTTTTTTGTCTATCTCTGGGGAAAACACATCATGGATCTTATATCGGCAGGGCTAATACTGTTTGAGTCATTTATTTTGTCAAAAGTGCTCAAAGGGACATTTTCCCACTACTTTACATTCTCAACGAGTTGTCTGAGTTATTTGAAAAGGGAAACTGAGACTCAATTCCAAACTCATTTCCTATTCATGTACCTACACAATATTACCAAAGTAAGGGGCAAGACATGTGTATGCACCCGATGCACACGGAATGCATGACCTACAAAGGAGCCCATTATATGAGAAAAAAGTAGACATGTATAATTCCATTCAAATTGTTGATTCTTCTGGACAAAAGGGGAGAGCTCCACACACGAAGACCATCCCTGTCGTCTCTCCCTGCATCACATTTCCTCCACTTAAAGATTACGCATCTTCTCGCGTTATGTACATATTGTTCATGTGATAAAGATCTGTAAAGAGATTCTCGGAAGACACTGTTAGCTATTTCATTTCGTTTTTTTCTCTCTCTCTCTTTGCTCCTGTCAAACCCTCGAAGGCCACGATGCAGCCTTAGGCCACTCATGAATGGATTTGATAAAGAAAAGGAAATCACGTGGCTTAAAGAAAAGACCATAACCATATTATAATGGACTTTGGTTTGAATTTCATTGCGTGAATTATAAAGCCTCACTATTTATAGAAGTTGAAATAATGCACCTTCCCTCGTTACTATTACAGATAGACAACAAGATCTTGCTGAGTTTACAAGGAGTCAAGTTAAAATGATTGTAATAAAATTCTCCTCGTAATCATATAATGACTTAAAAGAAAAACACTCGGAGCAGAAACGCTATTCGAGGGATTTCATGCTGCTTTTAATAGAAAAAGATTCAGTCTTGAATAACATTGAGATAAGGAGCTTGTGTGATCCTTTTTATTACTAGAAAAAATACTACTCAAGAGGCTTCTCTTTATTAAGGGTCGTAATGCTAACCAAAGTTTGTGGGCTACTTTTTCTTTTACTGAAACACGCTACCACCGAAATTACTACTGTCATCATTATATCATCATCATCGTCTGAACCATAACGTACAAGAATGCTATGACTAGGCAGTACAAATGGAGTTTGGTATTTTTAAAAGAAAGTCTAATGAACTTGCATAATTTCGTTTGCTTATCCAGAGTAATAGGAATATAGGATTTTTGTCGGTTCACTTGAAATGAATCTCACAAGAAATTCCAAGCATTGCATGTTTAATGCCCATATCATTTGAGGGCAAACTCGTAAAAACGATTCCGACAGCTCATTTCATGATGAGGTCCTGCTGGCTCATGTCACAATAAATAACGGGAACTTTTAAAGGTACGATCGTGTGTAGTTCCATTGTATATGACTAATAAGCCTCTTTGGGTACATAATTTGGGGGAAAAGTAGCTTAGCATAAAATTCTAACTATCACGTGATTTGACTTCTTACAGGGGTGAAAACTTGTGTATTCTTGGGAAACACAAGTTAAGCATATTTTCCTCCCACGATAAGCCGTATTCCGACTCGGTGTAAAGTACCATATTTTCAAGAAAGGAAAGTGTCAACAAATCCGCTGATCTTACAAGATTTTATGTTTTTTATGGTTTTCTTAAGAGATAAAGTAGAAAATCTTTGCTTACCGTAGAGCTTCTCGAGAGGGAAGACACTGACGGACTAGGTGAGTGCTGTTGATGATTTGAAAAATTTGATGAGTTTGAGGACAATTTAAAGTTATGTCTGCCATTCACCGGCGTCGTGATTAAAGTGGAATGTGAGCTTGGCGAAGGAGGAAGATGATGTTGACGGTGATGATGACGAGAAGCATTATTTCGAAAATGCGAAACTTGTTGATTACGGTGATTGTTGAAATGTGTGAGGTCACACATGAGGTCAATGTACGGTCCTGCTTTCTGGTCCAGGTACAATGTGATCAGACCTGATTGTACAAGATCTTGCAGCTTCTCATAGCCCTTGTCACGATCCCCAATATAAATAAGGCCGGAAGTGTCATCAAACATGATTATGAAATGTTTAATGTGTCCGTTGAACCTGTCAAAAGGAAAAAATCAAAAGGCAGATTTAAGTACACAATAGGAGAAAAAATTAAGCTAAATTGGGACAAGTTGGTTGTATTCATGTGCAATTCTTGAGTGCAATTTTGAGCATACTTGTGATGATACGACAAGACAGATATGCGAACTTATATTCACACTTATGAGTTACAACACTTTGAGTTATGGGATTGCATTTACTAGACTGACATCCTTAATATCTCATATGTGCCTGTTGAAACACGATGGAAGATAGGACAAAAGAAGACGTAAACTGAAGTCAATTGTTTGAACGGTCATATGAAATACCCAAGAGGGAAAAAAATCTCAAGCAAATTAAACGTACGAGAAATAAATTGTTCAAGCAAGCCTTTACTACACTCATATGACTTTATCATTTGCTCCTGCAAAATATCACACAAATTATCTTTATGTGCCACGAGCTCTTCTCTCTGTCTGAGCTCTTTAAGAAACTGAAAGGCGGTGTTTTGAGCTTTCTACTTAGCACTTTATTTACTCCTCTGAAACTGCAACTTGTGTCGATTATATCCATTTGAATGCATAACACGTTGAACGCATGTAAAGTAACGTTTTCAAAGTTTACAACAAAGTGTTCCTAAGCTTGACGGTGTCATCGTGTGCGAATGAAAGTTGATCGTAATAGTCTTGGATAGGGTACAAATCATGTGTTATTAGCAAAGAAAAGTTAGACACAAGCACGACTCGCCTTCCTTACGAGGAAAAAAGCTGTTGTACAATCATGCCAAGTCAATATTTCATGGTAATATTTCACACGTAATTGCCGATAAGTGTTAAGTACTTCAAGGAAGCTGCGAATATCCACATCACATTTCATTTAGTTCTCGCGCATAAATCCACTCTCAGCGAGAGAGAAGATCATTCAGAAACAGCGAGTTTAGTCGAGCAACTTTCTTCCTAAATACGTCAAAAATTTGCTGAATGTGTAAATGCTTCAAAAAAGCGAAATGACAATGAGGACACAGCCCAAGCCTAAAATCATCTATTTAACTTCCAGTTAAATTCTTACAAAGCAAACAAGCACCTACCCAACTTCCTTTTAGGATGAGCAAAACCGTGTTATATGATGAGCTGAGTCAACTTAACCCACTTTTTCTCCGAGTTGCTTTTGTTTATAAACAATAAGTGTTTGTTGTATCGGTACACCCAATAAGTCTTACTAAATGATTGAGTAGCACTACCACCACCCATTGTTCCTTATTACACTGAAGTGGTTGAATCATGTTGGGTGACATCAATCAAAATAATGTCACGATTTACCTCCTAAACAAGACTACTTGTCTACCACAGACTATAGGCAACGATTTTTTGTTAGAATGATCTCATTGTCGCGTATCGACTATCAAAAATAATATTGTGCGATCTCAATGATGCATACGGTATATAATATTCCTTCTTGCAAACAAAATATCCCATGAGTCGTGACTTGACCAAAGGAGACAAGAATTGCAGTCAATTTCATAAAATGATCGCGATCTCTGATAAGCCACAAAAGATAATCATAAGTCAGAGCCACTTAAACAAAGACTTTTTGATCAAGAGCTTTTCTCTACACTGAAAGTGACAAGGTGAAGTCAATTCACAAGCTCAACATTTTGACAAGCGAATCTCCTCACCGTGAGTTATTGTCCTCTTCAATGAACACTCATATTGTAATTACCTGCTCGCATCTTCAAGCGTTCAAACATTTTTTGCAGGGAGGACAATATCGACTTATACCGATGCATAAAAGTTGTGATAGAAATGGGAGGTAGCATTCCCTCCTCTTCATTATCTTTCTTGGTAACACAATTATCATTGTTTTTTATTGCCGGTGAAACATGCGCATAGAACAAAAATGAACATGTAGCTTACATTTTGGTTCGACTAATCCTGCCACCTTTTCACCTCTAGAAAGGTGGACATTGGAAATAAGAGTTATTGTTCAGGCGAAAGCAACCCAGGCATTTGATCTGATCTTAGGTATGTAAATGAAGTGTACAGTTGGAGTGGATATATGTGTGTATGTAGTTGAGAGTTAAATAGATGTTTTGATTGCACTCGGTAAAAATATTATGGAAGAGAGAATAGTACACCTTTCAGGCTCCTGACTATTTATGCCAGCTTATTTTCTACTCTGGCTCTTGAGTTTCTGAGTGTGTGTGTGTGTGTGGGCAACAGGCACCAACCCAATCCAACACTTTTTAACATACACCAAACCCAATAGAATCTTCTTTGTCAAAAATGGATGTATATAATATTGTATTTTAATAAGATAAGACCATACAACAATTTTGTGCATATACATATAAACTGATGAAACAAATGGGGAAAGCCCAAAAAGTATCAGATTTCCAAGTTTCATCATATGGGCGAGCATTGTCGATCAGTAGTTTGAGAATGCTTAGCAGATTATATGGTCAGGTAGTTTGATATACAGCATTGTAGGTGTGGAGCAGCTCACAAGATGAAAATGGAAGAATTCACTGATCTTTCTGGTCGAGCCAAAAAGCAAGCTTCGTTTTCGTTTTAGATATAATCAATATTGTAGACAAAGTATCCCAAAATATATGGCTGGGATTTTGCTTAACAAGAACTAGTTCCAACATTAAGTAGACAACGAAATTACCGAGCCACACAGTGTGTAGAATTGTGATCACGATAAAACATCATCGTCAGGATATTATAACACAGTCTACCCAGTATTCGTCTTGTATACTCATTTGAGCATATGTGATATCCACATTTATTGCTGAAAACATCATAAAACGCTACTAACATAAATACAGGTCGGTTCGGACATAATTTGGCTATTCACGGACTGACTGACACAGTTCACATAGAAAGGCCTTCATTTCCTCTAATAATCTGGGTAATCCACCTTCTGCTCCTAAACCTACAATCCCGCAGCTGCAGCTGCTCATATGAAAAAATAATATATATATATATATTTCTCTGAAAATAACCATCAAATCAAACCTGGTTATTTTTGTAGCGAACAATTTTAACCATCATCTCATCTGCCACGTTGTGACATGCTCTAAAGGAAACTCTCAATTTACATGCTGACAACAACGGTACATCTGCCCACAGCATATAAGTCGCAACAAAAGGGATAAATACATGGAGAATGGGGCATTTATCTTGTAAAACCTACACACAGTGATTTACTAGTAACCGCATAAGTTAGCAAGTTACTAAATTTCCGTGACTTTCTTGAATCGTGCTTTCATGAGCGCTTAGCAAATTACATGTGTAGCTGGCAGCCACCACTCTCACCCAAGATTCCATAAAAAACCACAACCACCATGACATCCATATCAGTATCACCTCCAGACACAAAAGTAGTTATACGAATTGAGCTGATACCAAAATTATTACGTCCGACTCCGACATAATACTCACCGGAGGTTACTGATAACATAATTAGACTTTTGCTCTCTCCTCACAATATCAATTCTCCTCATATCCCACACGCATCAAACTAACAATCTTACATAAATGTCGAGAATTTTGAAGGAAATGAGAACTCGCTTTTATTATTATACAAGTCTACATCCAAAAAAAATATTATGCTGAGCCATGATTTTTTTTCTCTTTTTCATACATAAATATTCCATTCCTGTCGATCTTCGTTCTCCATATGTATCCATTGACTGACAGCTGGAGATGTAATGTTGCTGATGTCAGCCAAACAGCTTTCCTACTGCTGACGTAGACCGTTTATTTTTTCTTGGGTTAAAAACTATGCGTGGAAATGTGAAACTCACACTGAGCAGTAATGAAATGACATTGGTTTTGATATATAAATGCAATATATCGTGTAGGTTGCTTAAGATGAACAAGTTTTTCCCCCCAACAAAAAGACTAAACTTTTTTTCGTTCCTAATCCCATAATTGACAGTGGAGGTGAAACAAGTGAGCTTAAATGAGGTAACCTATTTTTTATTGGGAATGATATATATCTAAAACTGACGCGCCAACACTAATTAACAATGATGGAATCCAACTTGCTATCGATCTGAGAAGAAAATATGAGGTGCATTTTAATTATATCTGCCTGAATCCATTAAATGACTACTGATAGATCTAGTATCCGTGTTCGTTTAAACTTATTACTTACGATATTTGATAAATAAGGACATAAATGATGACAAAGAGAGTGAGTGAAATGTGAAACCGTGCACAATTTAGAATGACAATGACGACATACCGCAACGCAACGGTAATGTACGTTGATATCATTGTTGTTCGCAAATTTATTTTTATTTTGTCTGTACGGGTCGTTTTTATATGCAAATGTTTCTTTTTATGATCGTAGAATAATATAAAGAAAATATGGTAGGAATGTTTTATCGACTTTGTCTGCAGGTGTAACAACACCTTGAGTCACTTACAAATGCCGCAATCTTTTATAGGTGCGTATTTATATGAGTTCACTTGTCGGGTGAAGATGAGCACAATAATTATAAATTACCGTTTGAGTTGAAAGATGTGTATATAAAAGAAAACAATGCCACATAAGGTATCATTACACATTGCCGTATAAGACTAATTTCCTACGTAAATACAAATTTTGTTGTCTTCTCCAGATTAGGGTTCCTTACAAGTGAAAAACTTGTAGGGTATAGGATTACACTCCTCTAGCAACATTTATCCTTGTATCGTAGTCAGTGTGCATATAATTTTACAGATATACTTATGTCTCACATTGGTGGGGATTGTAGAGAGAATTTCTTGAAAGAAACCTTCGCATTCAGCTCATCGTCAGTTTCCTTCAGTATTTTACTGTGTTTAAGCATCATATATAATCTTTGAGAGTTATCAAGCCAGTTCCTAGTGACTGAGGTTTCTGCGTGGGATCTTGTAGATGATTGGATTGGTTTAAAAATGAGAGAAGATGATCTTTACGAGATTTTCTCTCATGTTACAAGTTAAAGCCCTACTACACTCTACATACTCACTGCTTATTGAGTCTTTCAAGGAGTTCGTCATTTAATTTAAAATGCAACATGCCAGTTTGTATCGTGTTTTATTGGTTAGGGTGACCGTATATGATCCCAAACGTCAAAAGTTGCTTAGATTAAGATATGCTGATGTCATTCATACCGTGTGCTCATGTCTGAAGGTGGGATTGTTAGTGATTAGTCTGCAAAACTTCAAAACGTTGCAATTTGCGTCACATTCTATGCTCTAGCCTAGTTACGCTTTGTTGACAACTTTTGAATCTTTTTGAAATCTCGCTTGCTTGGAGTCATGTCGAAGAGTGATTCATTCGCCAAAATATTTTACAGAGTAGATTAATATTTTATAGTTATAAATGCATACATTGTTGTTCTTTCAAGTCAAATGAATTGACTTAAAATTCATAAAGACGCCGACAGCCGGTATTTATTCGAACATTAGCCAAGTATGGAAGATTAATGGAATGAGTGTAGATGAGGCTAAAGTGAATTTCGATTTTTTTTCAGTAAAGTTTTGACATATTTCATTTGGGTTGGGGATGGTGGGCGGTAACTACGTTCTTTGCTTGTTCTTACTTCACCCATTTTTCCGGTTTCAATATCGTTTTGTTGTTTTTCTTGAAATTGTAAGTAATCTGCCGAGCTTACTTTACGCTTTTCAATCAAACAATTAAAACACATAAATCCATAAAGTATCGAGTTCTAAGCGTGATATTAAGAACAGTTGTTGAATTGGATACACGTCAGTCATCACCTACATACCTGCTGCACCAATTATTCAAATTTCCCAAGCACACAATGCATTCTGATTCCATTCTCTGATTGGCAAGTCTAAAATTTCATGTAGAGCCTCTCCTATACACTACATGTAAATCTGGTCTGGTCAACGGCATCATCTTTCAAGGGAGAGCCGAGAAACTTTTGCATAAAATTGATTTCAGTCCGTTGTAATGCGTAGATGAACTATGCTGCTCCCACAAATGAAACCGGTTGCATTCCAAGTTGCAATTCAGTAATCAGTAATGCACTGCCATTACTATTTGGTATTAAGTTCACGTCATTAATCCACAGATATATGGAACTTTGTAATGTTCCTGGGTCAGCTGAAGTAAATCCTTATTGATTTCAAGCATCAAGGTCGCATGTATTTCATGTGAATATTAAATCAAACTTTCTAGTTCAAGTAAATCGTACGTTTGAAAGTAACTGTTTTCTCTCTGAAAGTTGTGCTATTGGTGTTATTAACAAACTGCAGTCTTAATAGGAAAGCGGCATCATTAAACTTCTGCATTTTCATTTTCTTAGCAAAGTACAGGTTAAACGAATGCAATTCTCGCACGCTGAAGTCATTACGTTCTTAATAACGGTTTTCAATATTTAGAATTTGATGATGGCAAAACCGATCGATCATGTTTGGCAAGACAATTAATCGGCGCATAATGCATCTCTTGCATGCAGCTAATATCAGTCTTTGTACAAGTGTATTTGATGCTGCTATACTTGAAAAAATCAATTTAATGATTTTTAGAAGTACTCTGAAAGTTTCTACCTCAGAGTTCTACAAATTCCTGTCAAAAGTTTTGTTTACAAAGAACCTAAATGTGATATGACGCATAAAACGTATTCATTCTTCGAATATGCTTATTGTTTACTTCCCTAATTTTTCAATATAAGGAAGCATCTTCCACATTTAGCTACAACGACCTTCGTAAGAAATTTTGCATATGGTATAATGCATACGGAGTGAAGTGGCGATTCGACTAAACCAGCACTAACCTGTAATTACTGCAACCCTCATAAATATACATAAAGTGCACTTTTTACTCTCTGTCCAAAGTCATCAGCTCTGTTCACTTACGTATACCAGATCTGGTGAAAGAAACTCTTTCAAACATATGTGCACTATAAGCAAGGAGCAGACATTAGGGAAACTAAAAGTACCAGCTATTTGAAAATATTCAGCTGCATCCTATTTTCACATGAATCTTTCACACTTACTGACAATGAGAATACACTAAGCTTACATGCATCCAGCTGGCCATTTAGTTAATTTGCCTTATCTGTCGCTATCTTCCGTAGAATTCCATTCTGTAGATATCTTGCGTCGCATCCTCGTCACTCATCCGTAAAACATTTTGGTAAATAGAGTCAAAGAAAGGGATAGGGGTATCTGTGAGTTGAGTGCATTACCTCATACCAAGCGTTATCCCTGTATATTTGATGATTGTTTGGAGCAAAACTTTTTTTCTTTTGAAAAGGGATGACTTCTTGTAATGTGATATTTTACTGAATAGGCGAATGATGTACTATATCATTTTGTTGTGTGTTAAAACAGAAACCTTGTGTCAAGATTTGAAAAAAATATTGTCCCTCACCTGACAAGTTATCATTGAATTATTTGCTTGGATAAATGTTTTTCGATATAAATGCATTCCAAACATTTCATAGGCATTGTACGTAAATGCAGCACAGATTATTAACCTGTACACCTAAAACAAATGTTAACCAACAACCTGCTATGACGCCATGTACCATGCGATCATGACTTATATATAAAATCATGGGTTTCATACGCATCTCTGATATTTACATAATGTACGCGTATCCATTTCAATAATGATGGCAATAATGAATATGGACAGAACTTGAAGATTCACAGAACAAAACTTGGAGTTTAATGTGATTCCAGCAAAAACATCAAGGGTGTAATTTTCATTTGGTGAATGCTATGCAAAGTTGTTAACTCTGTTAGGTACACTGTGCGTGCACATAATATTTACGTAGAGTAACACAAACCGAGAGCATAACACATAGTGATAGTGATGATGTATCAGTATTCGTATGTAAACAAATGTCTTACCAGTCTATTTCTTTTCGTCTTATCGATTCTATTCTGCTGTGGCTTTTTATTGCTAACGAGCAGCATTCAAGAAAAAGATCAGTCGTATAGTTTGAGTGTGCTCAAAAAAAGTTGTGCACAATAATGTTGTCTTGCAACTGAAAAATCATTATTCGTCTAACATTTGTAGAATGACTATATAGCAATAGCAAGCGCGTAGCTAGGTCTTCACATTTCCTTACTCCATGACTTTATGATCGCTGACCTGCGTCTGCTCCTACGACCTTTCCACCTTCCTCCTAATCGTATCCACCAAGTCGT
>JAHZNA010005425.1:0-16303 GCA_027743935.1 Sinodicranocentrus sp. ZH6 | reverse complement strand
GATACAACTCAGTATATGATAGAAGGCAAAACTTTACATAGAAAATCGTTATTAAAAAAGTTATTCATCCTTAAAATACATAAATCATCAAAACTTGATTATTTCACAAGAATTATTTCCTTTTTTGGGAAACTAATGAACACATTACATAAACATACAATAATATTGAGCTAAAAATATATTACATAAAAATGTTGAACGCACGATGATAAAACATTATAAATCATTGTGAACTGTATTTATTTATTACTAGTATGTTTACACACAAAGCTATATGGGCATCCTAAAATCAGCATTAAATTCGACAATTTCAAAATCGGCATCATTGTGAAAGGAATTTGGAAATTCAAAATTTGTAAATTGGATATCGATGTCGTCGTCCGGTTCATCGTCAGATATAAGCTCTTCTTCTAGAAACTCAAACTTATTCTGATCTGATGAACGAGGCATACTCGTGAATCTAGTAAAGTAGTGTCTATAACGCTTGGAAATTCTAAGTGCTGTCTTAGAATATCCTTTCATTATAATCACTTTCTGATACAAAAAAATAAAGCAAGGCCAACGTATAATTGGCAATTGCTTTCGAATTTTGCGATACTCCTTAAAGTTTACAACATTATTGAAAGGATTTCTATTCCACTTGTCATACACAGCTCCACACTCCTTAAGATCATTCCATTGACGCTTATGATTGCCACAAATATAGGGAATAGTAGCTGCGTAGTCACATGAATAGCAGCAAGACTCCTGACAGTCGGTAAATATACATGGAGCGGTGTCTTTTGCGTGTAAGTGCAAGTTAAAATCCCGCATCTTTGCTCCTTGGCAACCTGTACAAAAATATTTATTTAGGGTGCATGTAATAGTTTTGCACGCCAAAATTTAAATTCACTAAGGCGACGATTGCGTTTACTTTCACTTGAAAAATCAGGACAATGTTTATACTTAATTGTTAATGATTCTCGCATTCGCTGTCTAGACTCATTGTACTGAACAAAAAAACTAAACATGCTTGAACTCTCAGAAAAGTCTTTGAAAATTTTCGACTTCTCATCTAAAAGTTTATAGAGAATGAGTAATAGATTGACTGGCAATTCTTTAACAGTAATCAAATTTGCATCTGCTGATAGGCCAGAAAAAATGTCTAACTTGATATTTTCAAACATTTTTAACGATAATAAAATACAAACTAAAAACTGGTCACTAATCCTAGAAAATGGAACTCTATTATAATACAATTCAGAATGCTCCTTATCTTTTATAATTCTCCGATCGTCTTTTAAGGCTTCGATCAAGCTACTAATAGAGTCCTCGTCGTCTTCAGCATGATCTGACCGATACCACTTACAGCTCCACTCTACGGAACAAGAAAATGATTCAAATTTTGTTCCGGAAAGGCAATGATAAGAGAGTCGTCCACAGGTCTTGTTCATGTAATTTAACATTACACCTCGTAAAGTTGCAGCTTGTAGTGCATTCATACTGAGACCTAACTTCACTAAACTGTGTTCAAGTCAAGAGCAGAAAGTCGAATGGACTCTAAATCCCTTTCAATGTCGCCGTTGTGCTTGTAAAAGAAGGCGTTTATAAGTTCCCCTATAATTAGAATGTCCTCAAGCTTTCGAACGCGGCTAAAACTTACATAGTAAAGAGCATCACTATGAAATTTTGTTAACTGAATACAAACTTTGTTTAGCGTTTGGGATTGTGACTTATAAATCGTCATTCCATAACGATTCATCAGTGGGTAAACGTTGGTAGTTACACTTTTTTTGTGACAGTCATCAAATGAAGATATTTTGATTGGTAATATTGGTAAGCTACCATCAAATAAAGCTTTGCCCTTGTAAGGCAAGTCTGGCTTAACTGTGATGAATGCTGGAAGGGATAGCTTGGGTGGAATTTGTCGAAGATGCTGGGGAGAGTAATACACTTCTTCTATTACTGCTGGAGTTCCATTTACTATTCCTTTCTCTACATTTAAATTATGTGTAATAAGACATTTGACTCCTTTGCCTACATAAAGAACTTCATCATACTTAGTAACATGCCTGCCCACAGTTGACGCAGGGTTCACTGAAGCTACTGGAATATTAAGCTTTGTAATCTCGATTTCATTTCTCCTTTGTACTTGATCCCTAGTAGCATGTAAAAATACGGCATCTGAAAAGCTTTTGATCTCTTCCTCAGAAAGATTAGATATGTGACGAGAATTAATTAAATCTATGACATCTGGTGTTAATGTACGCTCACGGAGAGCTTGCAGAACTTTAAAAAACCGATTGTCGTCACGATGTCGACATGGTTCTTTAAGCATAATGACATTTTTGATTGATCTGTACAAATAGCTTCCACAATTTGCAATGCTTCTATCCGATGTACGTTTACTGTATAATGGGATGTCATAACAAGGAGATAATTGACTTACGTCTCCAGCAAATATTATTGAAAAATTCCCAAATGGTTGTGAACATCTGCTAATTTGTTGCAGCTTGGCACAAATGGTGAACAACAAAGCAGCGCCACCTAGGTACACCTCATCCAGTATTATTACCTGAACACCTGCAAGTAACCAAACCATATGCTCCAGTTAGTATTTCATTATATGTCAACATTAATGAAAATATCAAATAACAGGTAAATGTTACATACCTTTAAATTTGTCTCGTGTGCTGGCACTGGGTAGAGTGTTGGCAATGCTTTCAAAGTCCTCGCTTAGTGAAAACGAAAACAAATTATGTACAGTCGTTCCCTGGAGACTTACAGCAGCACTTCCGGTTGGGGCAGCGCATTTAAATTTAATTGCATGGGATGCTAGTAACTGTTTGATTTTCTGGAGCAAATACGATTTTCCCGTTCCTAAAAATAAAAACAAGTATTGTAGAGTCTGCTTAATAAATCTTCTTTTTCTAAACAAACTAAACTAACCTGCATAGCCGCAAATTAACAACTGAAATTGCTCATGAACTTTACCATGGGTAATCCGAGATGCGACGAAACTAATTGCTCTATTCTGATCCCTGGTTAAAGGAAAAGTTTCCAGGTTGTCATCAGTCAAAGAGTTGGTAAAATCGATATTATTGTCGTCTTTTTCACGTTTCCAGAAACTTCTGTAAAATTTGAGTGGTTTGTCCTTATACTTTCGATGCCCAGAAGTCCAATCAAAATTTTTGTCGATCTCACGAAATCCTAATTCGGTCTCCATTACAACAAGCTTTATCCTGAAATAAAAAAGGATAAACGTACTGTTAGAGAGAACACAACTGAATGAAATAAATACGTTGCGTGCAAACGGGACATTCTCGAAAGCGACTGATGCAACGTTGAATGCTATTACGTGATGTGATTTACTACAGTATATAAAGCATCAGGGAAACCACAGGACGCCCACAGTTATTGTTTTGCATTGAAACTGAAAAGTGAAACAATTTGTTCATCGCATAAATGCGCACAAGAAAATGGAGAATTTTTTTAACGAAGACATGGATCAAGGTTAGTTAAATATTAAATTTCATTCTTATTTTTGGTCACGTAGAAGTTTTTAATATAGGATTTTTCATTTTTGTTTTCAGGATTTACATCTACTGCAACGGAAACTTCAAACTCAAATTTAGAATCATGGCAGGCAAGCTCACAGCTACTGTGGGATGAAGCATTAACATCCAATGACACTGATACGATTGAAAAGCTGGAAGCTATTGCACAAAGTATATCAGCACAGGGGAAACTTTCAGAAGCAATGGCAATAACAGAAGTTGCCAGCGGAAAAACACATGCAAATAATTTGCTGGTGCAGAAACGATACGACATTGCGCTTATTGGTGAGAAAGATTCACGATATGCGCCAGTTGAACGCGGAGAAGGATTTTTCCATACTCCAGACGTGGAACGAGTGGGGCCTTTGTATGTGAGGTGTTATTTTGACGAGAATGCAGGTGCACACTTCGTATATTGGCATCGCAAAAATGATAGCCTTGGTGAAAATATTAAAGATAGCTTCATGAAAGCAAGTGCTTTCGAGCTGGAGTTAATGCTACCAGAACTGAAGGATCGAATGGTAGAGATACGTTCAACACCAAGGAAGAAAATGATCAAGCGGTTAGTCAACGATAAATCAAGCATTGATCAGCGTAATACAGAAATTTTCTGGGAAGAAAATATATGCGTGAAATCTGCTTCAAAAAAGTTTATGGTTCGGGTTTACCGAACTGAAACTGGAATCTATAAATTTGTCCTGCGTAACCCAAAGTTTCGATTTGGAACACCTTGGATTGGAAGCTCTTGCCAACTCTCATTTGGTAAGCATGTTTTTTGCACACATATTACAATCTTACACAGAAATTCATTTTTAAAAGCAGTTACTCATACTTTTTTGTCTTACAGGTGAAATGCAGCATTTTTTGGATACTATAGAGGGTTATTGCAAAACAATCGAACAAGAAGAAGAGGCACTGCTTAATTCTAACCTACCAAAAGATCAGTGGCAGGATTATCCAGGAAACAGTTCGCAATTTGGGATTGATACGGTTCAGCGAATTCCAAGAGAGAGAAACCCACCCTACATTTAAACTTTTTAATACAATTACATGTTTTAAACATTTATTACTTTCAAGAATTATTAATACATAACAATAAATATTACAAACATATTAACATGAACTCAATTACATGAAAATTATGATGTCATTTTGCACTTAATAATTTTATATTCATAATATTGAATTTTCTAGTATTTGACAGTTTCCATAGCTACAGCTTTCGTTATAGTTAAACCAGTATCTAAGGACGTCTAACTTATGAAGGGCCACCCGTTTACATAAATAAGTGTTAACATTTAAATTAACTGATTGCATTTTTTTAAAAACAGTAAATGCAGCAACTTCATTAAACAGAACATTTTTGTAATTTTCATAGGTCAACCTAGAAAGAGCATAACTTGGAATACCAATGGCTTTCTGCTTTCCTAATTTGTTAGACTTACAATTATCACAATTTGGATTTTGCCCAGCACAAATCTCACACATCATGCGCATAAAATACGATTTGCTTCTAAGTGCAATCCATTCCTCAATATTTGCGAATTGAATTTTTAATTTACCCATCACACCTTTATTGACGTTTGAAAATAAAATGTGGTTAGATTTTAAACTCGAACAGTCGAGTATTGGTTGTAAACTTTGCATGTTTTTTATGTAAGAATTATTGTTGTCAGTAATTTGTAAAATAAGGCCATCTGTATTACAGCATAGTACTTTAACACTATCTTTGAACACACGTACTATATGATCATAGTAATGTGAATACAGTGTCAGCTTAGCCATATCAAGCAGACACATGTACTGAATTGTAGGATACATATACATCACTGATTGTTTTTCGTGATGAACAATGGATACATTGTCCGATACAATTGTTAAATCTTTAAACGTAGGCCTACTTACGTTCGCTAAAACTTCCGATCGGCTGAGACATACTTTCATGGTAACAAAATTTTGAAAGTTAGGAGCTAGTTTACCACTTAAAGCATTGCTTGCTAATTTTAATAACGACTGATTGAGTTTATTAGTTGTCTGGCGTCGTAAAGCAATGTTACGTTCAACAAAAGGCTTTAAATATGGTTTTGTATCAAACTCTAAAACCTCGTGCACGTGTTTTACTTTCATTCCATGCTTCATGTAAAAAACCAAAAGTGGAGCATAAACGACGTATTTCATTTTATCTTCTGCTGTACACAGCAAGCGTTGCGTATTAAATTGTGTCTTAACAAGCTCTGAAAGTTCATTTAGTAGCATTTGCTGGTATTGAGATATCATGGTAATATCAAGCGTTTTTTTGCATGGTGCAAACGGAAGTGTATCAGTTATGAAATGTATCTCTGGGGAGTATATTAAATCTACCCTTAATATGTACGACTTGTTTGTATTTTGATCTAAACTCATCAAGTCTAATGAAAGAATTTCATCGGGTTCAAGAAATCTATAGTTCGCATATGGTAAGGGACAAGAAAGTGCTTCAGCATAGTTAGAATTGACATCAACGCCTATAATGTACGTTTTGGGACTATCCAATTCAGAACAATTTCCTATTTCAAAATTACACCCTTGAACATGTCGTTTAGTGATAAAATTCATACCTCCTCTAGTTCCATCCTTAACCAATTGAATTATACGTGACGATTTAATAAAATCCCATTCAGCGCGACTCATAAACATTGCCGCATCGTAAATAAATGAAGAAAACGTAGGACTATGTGATGGACTGAGTCCAAAGACACGAAAACAGTAATTATGGAAGTTAATGTATACATCAGCAAGTAAATAAACTGATGCTCTAAGCAATATTAATCGTAGATCATCTGCATTTTTACAGCCAAATTTTAAATATACTTGTGAAACATCTTTTAACATACTATCTGATATTTCATCTTCGGTAATGCAATTAGTAAACCATGAACGATTGATATCCTTTCCGTCGTTTGCATTTATTACAGCTATTTTGGCTCCACAGGTTAACAAAAGTTTCCATCCATCATCTTCTTTAAACCCCTGCTCAATAATTTTAAATTTTTTCCAATCTTGAAGTAAATCTCCCTCACATAAAGAATCTACTAATTTATGCAATGGTTCGTCTTGAAAGTTGCGAAAATCAATAAATTTGCACAAATTATTGAATGATAGCATTAGAAACATTTCGTTACCCTTGGGAACGATTTCAACTTCACGAACCATATGCGGACGTAGAGATTTCAAGATAAAGTTATGGTGTAATTTGCTTCCACCATGGGAAACGCAAAGTAACAAGAGTTTTTTGCGAATCTTAGTATTGCAAAAAAAACAGCAGATTTCCGTGTAAGATGGCGCCCAATGCCAATGATGAAGATTCATTTTCCTCTCTTTGCTAAATGGTAATTCGCAATACGAACAAAATTTGGTAACCCTCATTATAAGCTGATCGCGTCTACTTAGTTTGGGCGGTGGATTTGTTTTCTGTACTACAATAGCACATTGAGAAGCTATAAACATGACAGTCGTAATAAAATCTTCCATGACGTTTTCACCCGAGTAGAAACGTTCGTAAACAATCCCTCGAATTGATACCAAGGTTAGCCCATATGAAGCAGCTTGCAAGTTACCCTGAAGTGTTGTGTAACATAGTCGCGATTCGTCGATTTTGGGCGCAGGAACGTTTTTACTGTCGAGTCTTGCCTGTATATCATAAATAAGATAAAAACACAGAGGCAAACGCATATACAGTTTGCTAAATTTAAACTTAGTAACATGGTCAGGCATTACTCTATATCGTAAACTATAAAGTAAACGACATTCCTTTACATGCTCATCATGGGAAACTGGGTAATTCTTGAGACAAAACCTGCATATCTTGGAAGGACTACGTCCATTTCTATTCAGAAATATATCAAGACTTTGAATGCAAACGTAGTGATAACGCTTGGTCGCCCTATTTACATCAGCTATATTCAGATTGTCTAAATTAACAATTTCTTCCAATAAAAGCAAGTTAACCTGTTTATCAAATTCTTTTAAACTAGCATACACAGGGTACACGGAATTAGAACAGTTCATGAAAACACTGACTGCCACACTGTTTTTTTCCTCAAAAGCGGGTATATCTGATAATTGTACTTCGTTTTCATACCCATTAAAATCAATCTCTCCTGTAATTTTTAAACTCTCGACAATTTCAGTATATGCACATGCTCTACGCCACATTTTTCGAAGATTTGCCTTTTGACCAGCCTTTAGTTCTCTGTAAGTTTTATCCGGCTGTGATGGCAATCTAACTCTATCTAAATAAAGTCCTGCAATTACGCTTAATCTAAAGCAATCAGTATTCGTTTCAATAGATATTAAACCCTTTCTTCTAGCAAAGCAGTTTGGTAATGAAATGTATTCACGTGGCTTAATCAATTGAAGTTGAACAACACGGACTTGAATTGATAAAATGCTCTGTAATATGTGACCACTTTCATTATCTTCAAATGTCTCTAAAAATACTTGGATAAACTCATGACAAAATTCGATCGAGTCGTTAATGAAATTTGTGTGAAGAATGCGCACAAATGGTGAACGAAGAAATCGTATTTTAGTTTCATTTTTGGAAACTTGCAGGAGGTTACATTTTATGATAAGCTGAATCTTGATTGTTTTAAAATGATCCAGATATTGCATGCATATTTTTTCTAGAGAAGGTAAAATTATTGAGAAAGCTAAATCTAAAGTCAATACTGTATTTTCGTAAATATGTTCAAAAACTGAAATAGTACCCATGTGAGCACCTTGTATCTTACTAAAATTTCCTATGTCTAGGTTTACTGGGTCAAATAATTGACGAGGTGGTCTTCCGGCTCCGGATTGTGCACAGGTATGCTGCGATGCATCAACAAAATATAGTCCGCAAACCGAACAACAGTGTGATTCATTATGAGCGTCAAAATTAGCGAAGCGTGTAGTTGAAAAACCACAGTTATTAAAAGTGCAAACAAGTCGCCTTTGATAACGGACCAATGAGGTTCTATCCGGATTTGAAAGTGGATCCATTATTAATCGTAATGAAGGTCAAAGTAATATTTAGCGATTTCTGCTGCACTGAACAATTCACCGCCCACTGGTTGAGTAGATAAGACAGAGTTACTTTCCACTGCACAAGAATAAAAACCCTGGTTTGGAATGGCGTCAAAATAGACGAAAGGAAGCTCCTTTTGCAGAATAATTTCGGTATCAAGAGGAAACCACACAATTTCACGATGTGCTACTGGCCAGTTCATAGGAGATAGGTATATGTCTTTTAAATTGTATCTACCTTTCTGTGCATGATCAATTATGAATTTCCATCGATGTTTATGAAACACGTCCAAGTCGCTCTGAGGTATTTTATTACACATTACTCCCTTTACTACCGCAAAGTGAGAAATAGCAGATGGGTCACAAGGGGTATGATTGCATGGAAAAGTTATAGGATCTCCATTCGAAATATTCTTAACGTATCTTCCGTTACGTATTAGTAACTTAAAAAGTGAGCACTCCGGTCGTTCTGTTTTGTTTTCATCGTCATAAAGATAATTTGGTTGACCATCTTGCTCTTTACAAATTTTCGCTTTGGGCCGTAGCGAGTTAACTTCCATAGGGGTTAAATTTCCCTTTTCAACTTGCCCCTTTAAAAAATACTCAAACTCTGTGCCTGCAATACAGTTTGTATGGTCACAATAAATAATCTTATATTCCAAGTCTTTCGAGTATGACGTAACGTCCTTCATATAACAGTAATCAACTTTAAGTTTCCAAACAAGTTTGTAACCTGGACAGTACGGTTTTATATCATGATGGGGTATATTGAGAAGAAACGATTGATGCGATAAATAGATGTCACTCGCAGAGAGAGCCATCCTAACTGAGTACAGTATGTTTAAATGAAAAGTTTATGTTCTTTGAAATGAACATGCCAAAGGAAAGACGAATGATTTGGGTCTGAATGCAAGTATATAAAGGAAGACAGCTGTGTCGTTTTCTAACTAGTTTTGTCACAGTCAAGATGGACACCGCCAGCGACATGAGAAGTCTCTTTCGATGTGCATCAGCTATTGTTGGTCACAATCTTACCAAACGTTGGGTTTACCAATGTAAGTGTCCAATTGATATCAAACGAGCTTTAACAAAATTTGATTTGTCCCTCCGACAACTGGAAAATCTACCTCCAATCGATCCACAAAATAGTTCACGTTGGGCTTCGATTCATTCCGAAGTCAAATCTATCATTGCTGATTTCTCGGATTTATCCTACGAGGTAAGAAAATAAAACAAATATATCAATACAATTTTTAAAATGAAGTAACAATTTTTAATTTGGGTTTCAGGTATTATTTAACTGCCGAATGAGGGAGAGTATATCCATACAGCAAACATACGAGGTGATGACGGTCACAATAATTACGACACTTATTTGTCTTGAACAATTATGGGGAAACGAAGTAAGTGCGACAATGCCGATTTTACCTCAAGTTGGAAACAACCTGGATATGATTCGAGAATTTCGGGCTGGACTTTCACAGATTTTCGAGATTCCGCATCACATCAAACTTCTTTGGGAAACAAATCCTATTGCATATCTAAAAACCGCTCTTATAGATGGTGCTGGGTATGCTAAGCCAACATTACAAGATTTGGAGGCGGCCTGTATGCTGAAAGTATCTTCCACAAGAAACGAACCAGACCTTGATAGTGAGAATCAGCTAAAGAAAATTCGCGAATGTCTGGCTGCACCAGTAAATGACGGACCTTTTTACTATGATTCAGATAGTGTTGATTCATCAAGCGACGAAGAAGTTTTTGGAGATAGTTTTTATCCAAATCGTAAACGTGCACATCGTGTTCGTCTGACCAAAAACTAAGTTTGCTTTATTCAAAATTAAGTATATTGTAGCCATGCATTTAATTATTTATTACTATTTTCGTGGGCAATGACATTGTAGAAATAAAAATGGAGTTTACAGAATTTGATTTTAGATTAAGGTCTAACAGTTCAATTGTTGTTCTGGGGAGTAGTGGCTCGGGCAAATCCACATTTGTTCTAGCAAATTTAATAGAAAATGCAAGGAATGTATTTAGGGAACCACCAGAATTATATTTACAAAGTCATTTAAAATTGTCGACAAGCACTTGAAATCAAACAAAAAAACGCTTCTTATTCTTGATGACGTCATTCAGCAGCTCACAGGTAAAGAAGTATTACAAAGAATCGAGAAATATTTTGTCATGTCTTGCAATCATGAAAATTTGATTGTCTGTCTTATTCTACAAAACTTTTTCATTCAAAAACTGCGGACAACACTCCAACAAGTGTGTTATGGCATATTTTTTCGCATACGTGACGTTTCAACATTCATTTCCTTAAACAAGCAGAGTTTTCCATATCAAAAGCGCTTTTTAATAAATTGCTACAGAAAGTGTACAAAAAAAGCATTTCGAGGGATGTTTATAGACTGGCACTCACACTCCGATATGGTTTCAGTTCGAAATAGTCTTTTGGGGAATGAGCATAGTGAAATATATTTGCCCCGAGATGAAGAGGATCGTTGACAATAGAGATTTTCTCGAGGAACTACTCACTGCTAAAGGAACAAGACTGCGGAAAAAAATATTAAAAAATGCTTCTTCCGAACAAATAAAAAGTCTAGTTGAGGTTTTAGTAAATGCTAGTTCTCTAATGAACACTGAAGAAAGAGCATCGTACAAAAAAGAACTTAAAGCAATTGAAGTTTTTGACAGACGTAAAAGGTTTACAAGTAGTGGGATTAAAAAAATACTATCCACGTTAATCAGTGTAACAATTACAATATTATCATTGATATTAGCACGCATTATAAACCAAGCGTTAGGCCTTCAATAGCAAAATGACTACTGTATTCAAAGTTATACCAAAAGAAATGTTCTTCGAATTGATGGAGCTAGCTCCCCAAGAATTGAAGCAGAAGTATAAGTGGAGTGAGGAGACTAGAAGCGATGGTTCATTTCATGAAGTCTCGGATACAGCAGAACAAGCAAGAGAAGCAACAGTGACGAAAAAACCAAAAATACGTGCGTGGCTTAAATTTGAAGATGTTATCAAGCTCAACTAGCTTCTGGATTCACTGCAAGTGTAGCTTTTGCTGTAAGAATAAGTATAAGCTATTAAAATATTTTCAATGTCAAGGTTGTCGTGTAGTTTCAATGTGTAATCGCGTTAAACAAATAGAATATTTTAAAAATTGTCAAATTGAAAAATGTGGATTTCTTTGCCAGCATTGCGGTTATTTGGAAATTAAAAATGAAGTAAAAATAAATTCTAGTTTAATTTTACATATATGCAAGTGTAATTTTTGTAAAAGTTATCGTGTAGATTTTGACTGTAGACATTGTGTCGCATGTAATATGATCACGAGACATGTTAAAATGAAGAGAAACTTCCTATTTGTAAATTCCAAACATGGCGAATGTGGATTTCAATGTTCTGTCTGCAAAACATTTTATTCTTTAAGAAATCAAAATATTGTTTCCATCCTACTTAATTGTGTAGATGATTAGTAAATTACGTTGAATAAAAAATTATAAATGTAAGTAATTTTTCTTAATTTTTTGCGATATGACTACTGATCCAAAATATATTACTAGAGCTTGGACCACTGCGCGGTCTGTAGGAAGCTTTTCTGGGCTTTCGGGGTTTGTAAAAAACCGAAAAATTAAAAATTCTGACGTAGCAAAGCAGACATTAGGAGGACTTGAAAGTTATACGTTACATTTTCCTGTAAGAAAAAAGCATGACAGTAGACCTATTTTGGTTTCACGCATTGGGGATACTGCAGCTGGTGATTTAGCGGATTTAACTAAATATAAATCTGCAAATAACGGATACAAATTTATTTTAATTGTCAATGATACATTTTCCCGTTTAACTCATGCCGAGGGTGTAAAAGATAAGTCTGCAAAAAATGTTGCTAAAGCGTTTACTACTATCTTTAAAAGGTTTGGCTATAAATTTGAGAAAATATTACTGGATAAAGGACTTGAATTTGCTGGTGAGACAAGTGCACTATTTAAAACACTTGGAATACATAAATACAATGTTCACTCAAAGCGAAAAGCATCTCCAGCTGAGAACAGAGTAAAAACGTTAAAAGAAAGACTGGAAAGAAAATTTACAGAGAAGGGTAATCATAGGTGGATTGATATTCTGCAGGATGTAATTAAATCGTGGAATGAAGCTTACTCCAGATCAATTGGCATGCCTCCAATCAAAGTTAATAAGCAAAATCAAGATTTAGTTTGGTTTAATGCGTACAAGGACAGCATAAAAGTCAAGTCTAAGCCGAATAAATTTTCAGTCGGTGATTTGGTTCGTTTGAGTCGATACAAGAATTTGTTCGCTAAAAGTTCAACAAGAGGGTGGAGCCAGGAAATATTTAAAATTAAAAAAGCGAAGCAAACTTCAGGAACGGATTATTACGTGCTTGAGGATTTAAGTGGAAATCTACTTGAAGGCAGTTACTACAAGACAGAACTTCAGAGAATTTATTCAGAAATTTAATTTCAAAAATGGAAAATTTTGAAGAACGGGACAGCTTTTTTGTAAGCGTGGTAAGCAACACCAATTTTGAAATGTTTCCAAGAAACAATGGTGGTTGTTTTGCTAATAACCTAAAGATTCCTATAAATGGACAGTATAAGGTTGGACTACAGTCAGTTTCATTTCATATAGAGAATAAGGTTGATCCTTCAATTCTGCAGCCAAATGCGATTCCATCTACAGAAACATCTGTAATCCAAGCAGTCAACATTCCCCCCTTTTTCGATGAATCAAAAGATGAAAATACCGCTTACATAATTAAGAAAGCCGTTTACACCGTCGGCGTAGTAAAGCAATACGAATCACTGTATTCGTTTATGGACGAATTAAATATTTTTATGACAAACAACAATATTGCGTTAGAGATACGTCCACGCATAGTGGATGGAAAATTATTTTCAAGAATTAAATATAACGAAGGAGCATTAAGGGGATACAAACTTGAACTAAATACACTGTTTACAGAGTGCTTAGGGTTTTTTAATCATACTTCCTTTGGACAGGGATCCTACGACTCGCCATTTGAGTGTGACGAAAAAAAGTTTGATGAATTTAAGCTGAATGAGAAAATTCCATTTACGTTTTTTCAAGACCAAGAACAAAAAATTACTATTGAGCAGCCAGAAAATGACAATTTAACTTCTGTAGTGGAAGCTTTACAGGCTGCATTCAAAAAGGAAAGTATTAACTTGGGGATCGCAATAATGTCGGAAGAAAAAATTATGCTATTTCAAGTTCATTCGGAGTATATTTCAATGCGTTTTTCACAAAAACTCTACAACTATTTTGGAATTGAAGAAGACTTTGTCATATCTGGTACAAACAATATATTCTTTCTTCCGGACCGACTTTTTCCAAAGCCCCAACCTGAAATTTCAAAAAAGGAAGAAGACGAGGAAAAGCTTCGGGAAAAATTAAAAAATGAAGAACTTAAAAAGCTTTTTGTTGTTACAAACCTAATTTATCCTCATCAATGTGGCCAGCGATTACTACCCTTTATTCAAATAATTGACAACATTACATCAGGAAGAGTGAATGTAAGTTTTCCGACACCAATTTATTTTCCAGTATATCCAAGCGAGATTTCCTATATTCACGTCAGTATAGAGACAGCCTCTGGAGAAATCATTGCATGTGCACAAGAGCCAACAGCTGCTACCTTTCATTTCATTGCTACATGAGGCGTTCTAATTGTAACAAAAAGGGGATTTGCAAGCTTAGCAAAATGGATACGTTACAAAACGGTTCAGGAAATTTTGATGGACTTGACCCTGATGAGGATACATATGTGGTACCGTTCGGGAGAAATAAAGGTGCAGTAAGAAAAAAGCGAGTAAGAAAACAAAGAAAGCCAACTAAAATTTCCGCACCAAATAAAACGCGTAAAATGAATGCACAGACAGGAGGTAAACGAAAACGAAAAAAGTCTCAAGTTGGCAAAGGCAGAAATAAGAAAAAACGAAAAGCCGGTAAAAAGTCAGTGAAACGGATACAAATTGGAGGTAAAAAGAAGAAAAAGTCCAGTCGTAAACCAGCTGCCAAGCCGAAGAAAACAAGACGAAGAAAAAAGAAACGCTAAAATGGACTTCAAAATGTTTGAAGCGTCTGAACCTTCGCTTAGGTCAAACCTTCTTTTGACTCAAAATTTTCAAACTGATATAAGTGTTTTGTCTAGTGAACTTGTACCAGTTTATACAGTTCATAGTGTCAAGGATGTTAATGTTCCCATTGAACATTTTTTTGCAGGCAGTAATTCCCATTTTTATGATATGAAAAATAGTTTTTTTTACTTAAAGGGAAGACTAGTTCAAAATGGAGGCCAAAAATTAACTGCCGATTCAAAAATCGCACTATGCAATTTGTTTCCACATGCAATCTGGTCAGGGATTGATATTTATTTAAATGAAACCCTTGTTTCCACTTCGGCACAATTATATGGTTATAAGGCATTTATAACCCGAATGATAACAGCGGACACTGAAACCAAAAATTCCATTTTATCAACAGAATTTATGTACCCTGATTCAAAACCAGCTTTTTCCGTGGAAAACGATATGTGGATGAAACGAGCACATTATACTTCAGAATCCAAAACCGTTGAATTTTGTACGTCTCTAGTTGAATCAATCTTCATTCAAAATCGATATTTCCCCCCAAATATTACTCTTCGGATCATATTTCGCAAAAATGTGCCCGCGTTTTTTCTGGATGGTCCAGACGAGGAATTGAAATTTGAGTTTTCAATAGACACTTCAATTTTCTTTTTGCGCAAAGTTAATGTTCATGTTGATATTTTGAAAGAACATCATATGTTTGTCGCAAAGAATGGCAGATATTACTATCCACTGCGAGCAATGGACGTACGTGCTTTTAATATTTCAGAAGGAGTGTCCAGCTATGATTCAGATACTATTATGACAACTGTTCCGGATTATTTAATTCTGGGCTTGGTCAGTGGAAAAAGCGCAAAGGGATTGGCTACTAAATCCCCTTTCCATTTCAGCAACTACAACATAAGCAGCATAGATGTGAACGTGGATAGTGACGCATCACTATATCGTGGATTCCAATTCAATATCAAGCAGCATCAGTATCTTACTGCATACTACAATTTATTTCGAGCTGTGTCTGGAAGAGGTGGAAACACGATCACGAAAGACATGTTTTTGGATGGATATTTTTTACTTGTATTTGAGTATAATGGCAATGCAAACCTATACTCTCCCATGAAAAATGGAAATCTCAAAATTAATATTAAATTTGCAGAGAGCACGCCTGAATTAATTCAGGCTGTAGTGTTTGCATCGTACAAAAGCTTACTTACTATAGACGGAAACGGGAGTGTTATCATGCATTGATATAAATTCAACTTAAGTCACATTCAAGTCAGTTTTGAGCGGCAGTTTGAGGCGTCAACATGGATACTTCCTACAGAATTTCATCTGGCATTGACAATCAGTCAGACGATCACACTTTCTACAATCTCCTGAAGAAAGTCTACGTTTCCCTTGGAAAACAAATTTGCGAAAATTATTTAAAGGAGCGTTGTCCCCTGGAACGATTTTCATACAGCGCGCGTAGGGTATTAACTCAGTTTCAGAATATATCTCCTCGACCATTACTATCAAAACTAAATGAGGACCAGCAAAGGTATTTTCAGGAATTAGAAGCATGGTCCAAATCCGTA
>JAHZNA010005424.1:0-12647 GCA_027743935.1 Sinodicranocentrus sp. ZH6 | reverse complement strand
ATTTGATGCCATTTTTATCAAAAACCGTCCACTCCTTATATGACTAAAGGGTACAAAACAGACTGCCCGGATCTCAAACACGCTCATATAATAACTATGGATGTAATTAAGAAGGGCATTTACCGTCTATCCAAATTCTCGTATGGGTCCATGTCATTACGTTACTAAAAGTAAGTGTGCATGTAGTGGATAATGATAATCAATTGTTCGAGCATTCTGCAGTTCTGTGAGTTGTATTTAAAAATAGAATAGAACGGACGATGGAGCTGTACCGTACCTCACTGGCATCATGCATAAAATAATATCACAAATCGGACGTTTCATACTATATCCGCTCAATCCGCTGAATTGTTGAATTTTCATCTTGATTATACTTCAGATTTTATCTAATCCTTAGCATTTCCGGGAATCCAGGTAGGGTAATGAAAAAATATTTTCATGTTCAAAAATTCATTGAGGGTTGCATTATTGGTAGTTATTAGCCCATATACATACCTCTTTATGCATAAAATTGTAAATTTTGTCCTCTTCACATGAATCACATGGACCAATATAGTATAGCATATATAGTTATTGAGTGTCTAGGTCTAGATCGTTCGTTTTTGCATATAAAATTTAGCAGATGTTGCTTTCATGAAAAACTCCCAAAAGCCGAGGTAGTTTTTGTTGGAGTTTAAAGGAATAGAATAGATGCAGTTACCAATGCTGTTGACGTTGTTGTTTACGTGGTCGCTAGTAAGGGGCACCTACAGACATACATATTTTAATATTTATAGGAATGATGACTTTAGTCTGGGTTTCGAATTATGTTTTCTTATGTAAGATCATAGAAATGTAGCATGGGTTATAAGTTAATTTGTGTATAAATATAACTGAAGTTGATGAAGTCGAGTCTCGTAATATTCCTGGAATTTGTAGTTTTATTTCATGGGTATCAGAGTTTGCATTTAAGATTTTAAGATTACATAGACATGAAACAAAGTATAAAATTTTTCAATAAAATTGAAATTATCGTGATCTTTGCTGGGCTAAGATATGAAAGAAGGATTAAATATAAAGAAGATGCGCTTATTGATCTACAATGACATTTGATCTGACAATACATATAATTTTTTAATCTCAATCCTTGGTGTTAAGAATACCTATTTTTCTGAGGCTGAAGTCTGGGGCCATGATGTATGACAGACATAATGTTACAATACATGGAGGACACAACCACAACGTCCACAACAGATATTGTTGACTGGTCTGCGGACTTGTGGCAGATGCTCTCACTTACCTTGGACTCGGGAAGGGGAAGAATGTTCTCTCTGATGGGCTACAATATGCTTTACGTTCTTGTATACTTTTAGATTCACATTAGGTCGTGTACAAACTGGCCCGAATGAATTTGATTAGCTCTGGCATGGATCGTGAATACAAAATAATGAAAGATGATTGTTTCAAGGTTCAGACGTTCTCGCAGTTACATCATTATATCGCATCATACGCTTTTACGACAACTTTATATAACATTTTACTACAACTACAAAGCTTTCATTTCATTTAAAGTTGAAGTACTAGGCTATATATGTGTTTGGCGTTTGAATGTTTGAAAATGATATTACCTATATGCATACATAATGTTATTGTATTGTTATATTGGATGATTCACCAATATTAATAATTTTTCTTAAATTAAAGGGAATCATGCCTGAGATGCGCATAGTTTGCCGATTTTTTTATTGCTGCTGATAAAGTCATTTTTTGTGTGCTGTCGTGCAATTACAATTGCTGAAAGTTTTCTTGTCAAGGCACTCATTCCACTCGTTCTCTACAAAATAGGAACCTAAAGGACACAAGCTCTATTCAATAACATCCACGCGAAGAAGTAATGTTTTTCTTAATTCTTAATGCTATGCTAATACTTCGTATCTGGTTGCTCATCTGACATATTTTGTAGTATTGTGTACATTATGAGAATATTTCATGTGTAAGATTCTCCCTTGAATAGTAATACAGCGATTGGCAAATAGGGTAGCAATTCTCGAATGTACTATACGTCTGTGTTGAGAACTTGATAAATGAGCATTAGGCAATTCCTAACATCACTTGGAAAATCTTATAAAATCGTGACTTGTACATTTGAAGAGAAGCTGGCAGATTGTGTTTGGTGTTGCTATTGTATTATGATCGGAAGCGTCATTGTTAAAATCTTGATATTGCGTCAATACTTATAGCCCGTGATTAAAATAACCAAATTAAAGCCATTCGGAAGAATGACTACAATGACTTCCATTCACGTCAAGGGCTTACTCATACTCCTAGTTTACGTGTAAATGAATTTGAGTTTGTGTGTCATTCTTCGATTCTTCACGATACATATTTAGGTTTACCAGTAATAATAAGAAAATCATTGTATTTTTTTTCTGTGTATTGTTCCTTTAAAGCTGGAATGTTATTCTTAATTTTCTTTTGATTTGGATCTTAGAATGTAGTTGACCATTTTTTAAATAGATATTCTACTTATTTGTTTGAGTTATACATCCATACATTACTGCTCAGTTCCTTACAGGTTCTCAAAAAATTGCAATTGACTTACAAGTTCTTTAAAAATTGTTTCTAAACCAAACTTAAGAGTAGATTCATTTTTGTAGGTATTAAAAGGTCTAAATTAGATTGCTTATTAAAAGTCTATGAATTGGCAAAATCAGCCATAGGTTTCACTAATTAAAAATTACTTAAATATGTTTTGCGCTGTTGCGGACGAAGGGAAGAGGGAAGATCCTGCATACAGTTCGTCAGACATTTTCTGCGGACTGCAAATTTGTCTAAAAATAGAAAAGTACATTCTGTCTGTCGATGGTCGGCGAGGATTTTTTGCTTCAAAATATTTTACGTCATACACACTTGCAGGTAAAATTATTATTATTATTTTTCCAATTAAATATACCTTTTAAGTTTTCGGTTTGGTTGTGCGTGTGCGCCAATATAACACATTATAAAATCACATTAACATTTAAAACTAATCCTAAATCCTACACTGCTGTATTCGTATTCTATTTGTTCAAAGCTGACATGGATTTTCGTGGACTTTTGGGCTTTTGTTCTAAAATATTTGGCATTATGCTTAAGGGATATTGAATATATTTTTCTCCACACAAAAAGATATTGAATGTTTGCATACAAACCGTTTAAGAGCATGTTTAAATATGGATGACAGCTTGAGAAGTCTTTTTGTAGTTATTGCTATATGAAACTTGAAAGATTCCACAGTACCCTTATAAAATGAGAAGTTAAGAACACATGGGGTGTCTTCATCAACAGGAGTTGCACTATTATCCTTGCACCACAATTTAATGCCACTTCTCCATGAACCTTCGAGTATTTGCTTAAGTATGCAAATTCTTGAAACATCTCGAATCTAATTATTCATGCCGAGGAAATGTCATACATATCCTATACTCTGCAAAAACATCTTGTTATGATGTCAGCCATTTTGTGCAATTATTTCGTCCGCAAGAAGTTCATCAAATTTTTGTCATCTATCTAAATCGGCGGAAGAATTAGGTACCTATCGCTAGTTCGTAGACGGTGATGTTTGTTTGGCTCTGCTATTCGCATTTATCATCTCTGATTTAGATATGTTCCTAAACAAAAGTAAGTCATCGCTCATCCGGAGGGAATTTCGATGTCATTAAAAATTGGTGACGTATAATAAAACCACCATTTACAAGTAAAGCTCTTAAGGATAAGCCAAATCCTTCGATAAAATATGTTCGTCGGCTGGAACCAAAGAATGAAAAAAAATTTAGTAGAATAGAATACGGAACATCTTTCAAAGATTTGTACAAGACACATACTATACTAACTTATACCTAATGGACAAGTTACTTGTTAAATCCATCGTGCAGTTCCAGCACTAATGAACATAATGAAAGCGTGAAGTGAAGTCAAAGAGAGTAAAATTATTGGCAATGATGCACTGAAGTTGAGTTACCCTGCATGCGCGGTAGTGAGAATGCGGATTTAAATACATTGTAGCTCTTTGAAGGTCATATTCATGATTATGATGAACATGTATTAGCGCGTCGCATATCATTTTTCCTGATTGTGAATCTAATTACGAATTGTCGATACAACTGATGTTTTCTGCAAGTTAAACTAAAAGATTTTACTGTCTTGATCTTGTTTGCATCTAGGTCTATGCGGTGTGTATAATACATACCTGAGGTTACTTGTGTACACTATGCATGAAAAGGGTGATTGATGCATTTATATCAGTAAAAAATGATTATTTTTATTTTATTGGTCAACAATTTAGTTGTTGCATAAGTATACAGCGCGGGATGGATGTGGATTTGTGTATAATGTTCTATCAGAATACGTACCATGTATGTGTAATTAGAGAAAAATTATAAATTCAGTTGCAGGGTAATATATACATATATATTTCTTCACGTTTTTCACCATAACTATGTAGTAAATCGAATGGTAAATAAAATAGCAAAACAGGTTAGTGGTATTTGTCGAAGATCTGATAGCAGCAAATAGATAGAGCTTCAACAGAATTAGGCATGAACCAATGGGTGTTTGAAAGAATAAATGTTTTGTAAACTGAATTTACAGAGTATCGGAATGGTGGTAAAATTAATTACAATGTATACGTATATATATTATATAAAATTTCTATATGACATAACGTTGGACTTCTTGTAATAGACGGTCACCTTAAGGTTACCTTCTTGGGTACTCGCGAAACGTCATGCTTCTTATTCTATACTCGTAATTACGAGTTGATTGATATGCTACACGCCATATGTACCTCGAAATAGCCGGGCAAGGCCTTAAGGTACCTATGAAGGGAACCTGCTGAAGGTTCCCTCTTTTAACTTTCGGTAGATATTTTTGATACCTATCGATTTAAAAACCGAAGTCGATAGGTTGAGGCGTTTTCGAATAATCGTTCGAACCCACGGCCAGAGGGACGGATGGACAGACACACAACATTATTAAAGAGTATCGCTCCGATACTAATAAATGAATGTCAATCAATGAATGAATGGTTTTCGTATTTATGAAATGTGCAAGTTATTTATAACATCCATGTTTTACACATGGAATAAATTATTCCATATGCGAATTATTGTTATATGCCAATTGCCAATTGCCAAAAGCTTGGCAAAAGCCACTTATTCTAAATTCTAGGTAAATTGAAAGTAGATGCAATGTAATTTTTTATGGCAAATGGCAATGACCATCAGTTGTGCGGACGACAATTCCACACCTGTCCATACAAACATCAGTTGTGGGGTAATCTTTCATACTTTTCAGCAAACGAGGGTGAACAATGGATATAAAATTAATGAGGATTAGCTAAGGTAATGCTTAATATAAGAAATAAAGTGTGACTGACTATATCTAAGAAATCAACAGAGATGACGACGAAGTATCCTTTAACTACTTTGGAATTTATCTTTAATCTATTTTACAACAACGACAACAACACTGCAAAAAATGAGTAGGCAAGGAGACTCAGTCCTCCAGTTTATAAATGCGCGTTTTATGCTTAATTCCATGATCCAAAGCTCATCCTCATTAATTTTATATCGATTGGGTGAACACTTTAACGTATACAGTAGACAGTAGCACTTTCTCCAGGAGTCTTTGCGACATATGAAAATTTTACAACCTGCTTCTAATTACAGTCTTGTAAAAATAGTTCACGTAAGCAGTTGAAAATATATTTCACTTGTTCTTTTTTGGGGAAAGGGAAAATTTTTGAAATTTTTAGTGTTGAATGCGACTTATGTTAATGAATTTATGTCTTATGTAATGAAATCATACAGAAAGTTACAAGAATAAAAAATGAGTCTTACATGCATTAAGATAAGAATCAACTTTACAAAGCTATAACCTTCAGTCATTTGAATTCTAACATACTTCGCTGAGCTAAAAATCGTTAAATACTTTCAAGTCAGGCAGGCACGGCGAGTGATTCAGTCCACTATGCAGCAGTCTTTGATAATACGTTTGATGTAAGACTAGCGTGTGGGTTTCGCGTGGTTTTGCTGCGCTTTCTGTGATAAATTTGGAGAAAGTACAAGTAGTCCAACATATTGTTTCGAACATGGGATGCAAGTGATCTGCTGTACATTTAGCATAGCTGGAACTTAAGTTAAGAATGGGTTACTAGATGGCGCGTATATCGTTGAAAGTCAAAGTGTGCTTTCTCTTCGCTATTTTTCTTCCGGTGAGCTTCTTCTCAATAATCGAGTATGTAGTACGGGTGAACGGTTTTGTTTGACTTACTGGCAGTGGGGGCGTTAGAAGACTTGCGGATCGAAGTTGAATAAAATGAAGATAAAGATAACTATGTAACTCGCTAGGAAAATGGAAGTAGGTAAAATCAATCTTGAAATGTAGAACTATTGATGGTTGAAGGTGTAAACGCACTCTTAGATGTTACAGTAGTAGATATTAGATATACATATTCGGTCACAATAGCATAATAGCATAAAATGTCGCGGGTCTGATGGGTCCTTCCGATGACTTAATTCAAATGAACAAGTGTTATTACCCTAATATTTGTTGACTGAAGTTGTTTTTGTTAGCTAAATTGGTAAAGGCATTTGCCTCAACGAATTTTAACTTAGGTATATCTTATGCGCAGAATACGAAATACGTATACAATTACAATACTACTTTTAAAATACAATTAATGTGTATAATTTGTATACGTGCATGCAGATGATAAAAATGTGTCATTGGTAGCTTAAACTATGTAAAAATAATTTCTTTTCTTTCCACATGTTTCCGTGTCGTACGTAACTTAGGTGTGCGTTTGTTTATATAATTACCTAATCAAAGTATCATAATCAATTGTAGGTTCGTAATAAACACATCGTATCGTACTGTGATAATAATTCGACGTCAGATTTCAAAATACAAAATAGAATATGTATCCTGTTTCGCCAAAACTTCGATTGGAGCTTTCAGTGAATCCGCCCAACCAAACGACCCCGGATAGTTCCCCTTACGTAGGTTGGGGTTACCCTTCTTGGGTTATTCCAGCTGCTCTGCCATTATTTTCCGATGATACCTGTTACAACACGTCTTCAGTGAGTCAGCATAGAAGTTCTGCGGAGGATTACTGCGAGATAGATGAATCATGGAATGAACTTAACTCGGAAATTTGGGTCTGCAATTTACTTTAACTTAACTTTATATTTTTTTACCAGTTAGGTAGGCATATAATTATTTTTATGTATGTATTAGGGACAGGGAGCTAAGTGACGACCTGAAATTTTCGTCCCAAGTAATTTAGTACAGTAATTCGATTAGTCGTATTCTGTGGAAGGAAAGAAATTTACATGTTCTGTTCTCAATGTGCAATCAAACTCTCAATGTTCTTTTTGTATAACTTTCAAACTACTTAATCCGGTAATCTTGTTTAAAAGTTATAAGAAAAGTCCTGAAGTATTCTAATTCCAATGTACAACAAAAGTATACAAACGAGATATGTCTTTTGTGTATTGTCTCTTCAACGTTTCGTATTGCACCCGGAATGTTTGATTTGATATCGCGCAGTGATAGTGATCAAGGAAGACCCTGAGTATGTAATGTTAAGAAAGCGTTATCTATGTAAATCGGCGGAAGAATTAGGTACCTATAGCTAGTTCGTAGACGGTGATTTGCTTGGCTCTGCTATTCGCATTTATCATCTCTGATTTAGATTAGATATGTTCCTAAACAAAAGTAAGTCGTCGCTCATCCTTGGCTGTTGTCCTTTGAATGTGAAACTATTGCTTTAGTTTTTAGTTACAGTTCCTCTGTATCTGTAAACGACAAATATGCCTGGATCCACGGAGAGCGAATGGGATACCAGGTCTCTGGACTGAAAGAGTGGTACTATGATATTGTTAACGCATGTTTGCGTTGTATAAAGATACTTTTCAAGCAGATTTCAGCATCAACTAGCAACGTGGTACTGCATGATGTTGGTTCAGTTGGATGGAAGAAAGCTCGTGGATAGTGTAGTCATTGCGCAGTTGAACTTCCAGTGTAAATACAAAGAGAGGATAGTGTTTCTGGTTTTGCATGAGCGTGAGCTCTGCATATCGAGAGAAGAAGGGATGGAGTAGCAAGTGGTAAAGTCTAATATAGGAATGTAGAATCGAAGTTGAAAGTTACATTCGACATCGCTCCTTAAAATCTGCCTGCGAACTGACGTCTTCCCCTATTCTGCTTCTCTTGCTACTTCTCACTGGTGCAGCTTGCTAAACTTGAGGAGTTTTTAGCTTGTTCGAGTTTGTTTTTCATGTTTTACTTGCACAAAAACTCCCCTATTAATATATGCACACTATATAGAGCGCTTTAAATACTTAGCTTAACCGTGTTCAGAAACAAGACAAACACAGACCTCATAGTTGTACTTCTTCTTCCGTCGTTCATGACTGCTTGTCCACAAAAAGAGCTCATTCATAGTGCCATACAGCTCAGTGTTTGGAATAGGAAGCGTGAAGCTCAGTTGTATTCCATTTGAACTTAAAATATTCAATTTTGTGTGTAGTTGAATGATTGCTGTTTCTTTTCTGTCACTGGTATCGGGTACATGCATAGTACCGTACTTTTCGTTATGTGAATTTTTATCGTTAGATTGAGAACAACGCATCACCCAAACTTTTATATAAATCATCATCCTCGATTCTTTGCTATTTCCATGATTTGACATTTTATTACAGTTTTGTAGATTTTATAGTTATAGTGTTGTTAAATCAGATATGGTATAGTAATCTGTGATATCATCATTATTGCCGTAGTTGATTGATAATCAAGTCAGTGTTGCTTGTATGAAATATACATTCTTCAAGTTCAAGCATGTAATGAATACATACACCCGAATCAATTCAGTACGGTCATCATGTCGTGCCCTCGTATAACTTTGTAAATGGTATTTGTCACTAACAGATTTGTCCAGAACTGAGAGTTTTTGGTTCTATTGAGCTCGAAGAAGTAAAAGTGCTCAGCAAAGTAAATTGGTGCATCTGAAAACTTTCAATTTGTGTGTGCTGTACTGTAATAGTTGGTTTGCGACAATCGCTTTGTTCCTTCGTCTGCTCGATAAGAAACCCTTTGAGCATTGTATGGATTAGTTTCTTTGAGTAAACTTGTCACAGTCACATATTTTAAGCGCAAAATTCCTGAATTTAAAAAGTGGTCGACAATCCAGAAATTCTTTCGTCGTCGGAAACAGCTCAACTCTTCCAGTACTCATTAAAGCTCAAAAGTTTTTACTTTTAAGGTTTGTGATAAGAGTAAAAAGCACAAATATATTAAATATATTAAATGTGTGCCGACGTAGCAAATTCGATTGCCAAACTGTGGGGTCCGGGTGCTTTCTTATTCCCTGCATCTCAAGGGGTACAGGGACTCTACTACCCAGCGGTAAGTTAATATTTAATTCTGTTCTGTTCATTGTGATTCATGGCGTACCATTTTATTGCACGCAATTGACTGATATCACTATGTTTGAGTAATTTGTCAAAATTTCCACACGTAGGGATTCTCAATCTATACGCATGTTTCAGAACTCTGAACTAACGATAAGAACGTCTTTTTCGTATGCATTCATACTTTCTTTGGCAGCGTCTGTAGGTCTCTCGTCAATATCTCGTCTACTCAGTCGTTAATATTATTATTAATGTATACGCCCCGATACTTTTGCGTATCGTGTTAACAAGCTAGTGATTTATACAGGGTTGGCTTATCATAAGCTATCTTTTTAAAGATACTGCGAAATTTGTATCGATTCATTATTCAATTGAGTTTATTGAAGCTTCATGCTTAGCGTTGTGTTGGCTGAATTAAAACCGTCAGGAACAGCTTAAGGGGTAATTTCTGCTTAAGTTGCACGTACGTTTTTGGTCAATAAAGTGATGTTTAAAAATGCATATAAGTGCCAAGGCATAAAGAATACATGGGTCGGTTCAGTGGGCCCTGCACTGTTCGAGTTTTTCTTTTCGTAGTCTCATATTGCCGCGATTTCAAGAAGCACAGCAATTATTTATTGGAATCGTTTTCAGTAATGAGATTATAACAAATTGAGCGATTCGGGATTTTGGCAGGCATTTCCTGCGCGAAAACATGTAGCTGCTAGAGTCTATTAAAAATTGATGAGCAATGAGCAATGAAATTCCCATTGACTTTTATCAACATTGGGAAGTAATGAATTACAGATATTGCTATGTTTTTGTTTCTGAAAGCATTTCTATATGACTCTAATAGCTTTGTGTTTGTAATATACAACGTATTCTGTGCAGATAAGACTGGAAGCTTTAGTAAATTTGGAAGTATTTTATTAAAATGCAGTGTCCCCAAGTCCAATAACTTTAGAATTAAAAATTGTAAGCAGTTTATATATTGGTGAATCCATTTCCAATCAAATTATCAATTGCAGATTGTTCGTAAATGACTTTAATGATTGCAAGTTTTGCCATTCACCAAATCGCAATACCTTCAAAATACATTTTACCAAAATACTTCGCAATTTCGTCTGCCTGCACAAAAGGAAGTGGAGAATTGACTGCACTGACAATTGTGAGTTGTAAAATTTTAAAGAAAAGAACCGTGTCACCTGTGAAGTAAATACATATTTATTATTTATTATTAAATTTTTCTTCGTTGAAATTTTCATCTGGAGCATAATGAAAATGAAAATGAATTTCACTTATGTTTTACCAAAATACGTATAGAAACAAATTAAGTCGAATGTATTTTTTGCGAATTTCTGAGCTTGCTATCTTGTTCCGGCAATCTTATCTTGTGTAGTGAGTAGTGAGCAATTTTTGCTTGACATTGTTGCTGTTGTTGTGTTTACGGCATGTACGTATGTATCTCGTATTAAGTATAATAAGTTGAGAAGTATTCGCTTACCCGAACGATATGCTGATGAAGAAGGATAAAAGAATAATGGCCGTAAAAAATTTGGGATAATATTGGTGTACTAAGAAACCTACAAGAAATTACAGTATGTTAAAGATACAGTAGTGGTCCCCTTCTGTTGGGTGACAACTGTAAGGTTGTCCAGTTGTATGTACATATATAACTATTCCAGTAAATGTCTCGTTTAGATCTTGAAGCAAATTAAAGCTGGCATCAAATAAATGAGGATGTTATTTGTTGGTTGATCTCGTCTTCTGTGTTCGAGAGGGATCGTCAATGAAATTCGTGTTCTCTCTGTAATCCAACGTCTGACGTCTAATCTAACTACCGTGCAACTGTAACATTTGACGTCGTATTTCGTGTTCTCTCTCTTCTATCTGGTGTATGTAGTATTAGTTGTAAGATTCGGTTTAATAACGTGAGGAGACAGTCTCATAAAAACTAATTGACTTCAGATGGTTGAGATCCTGAAAGGCTTGTTAGTTACTACACATGGATAAGAATCGTCGAATGGAAATTGTGTTCATCTTTCGTGTACTGTTATTGCATTTGTTAGATTATATGCTGCGTGCTTTGGATTTGGTTATAAAGGGTCGGCGTGCATTCTTTTAAATTATCTATGTATCTGCGCAAGAACGCCTAATGCCTGTGTCAGGGTAATATGAAATGTGTTGAAATCGTAGTACAGATACAGAAGAATCATTGTTTAGATGTAACTATTCTCTTTTTACCAAAAATAAAAAGTACAGTGTCAAAAATGAAGGATTCGCATCACCGAGGAAAAATATACTGCTCGGAAGAAAATGTTAGACGTCCCAATCCAAGTTCCAAACCTAGTTATTGTAAGTGGAGAACAGTAGAACAGACTTTCTCACACTGCGTATACTTTTTATTATGTCAGCACAGCACACAAACGAAACAAGTGAATTTTAAGAAGGTTAAAACAGGGTAGGTGGTTATCGTATCCAGTTAATTGATGACAGGGGGTAATCTGATAGTGCTTGTTAGTTTAAGGTACTATATAAACTTGTTCCATAAATAGTGCATTCAAATCGTACGGTACGAAAGCTGCCTAAATGCGCTATCGCTAATGCTTCATGCTTAATATGAAGTGTTACTCTACTGTTATGGTCATCTGTTTTTCCAACATCCACTCCACTTTTTACAATGTTACAAAATATTTGAATATAGAGATGTTTAATAGTCAGAGCCAGAGCCAGACTTAAACATATTATTAGTCTCTCTTTTCTGCACATGTACGTTTGAGTTGTATAAAAACTATTGAGCGTTTAATGTTTGTTGATAATTTCGAAATGTAACCCCCCTTCTGTGGGCTATATATGTGCACACTTTTTACGCAGAATTTGTTGTGCTATCGGCCATTATCTTAAACAATAACAGGTTAATTGATTTTAATTTACATAGGTATATCGCCTGAATTTTATAGTAACATCTTAAACTTATTTTTTAAATGTGCTTGGAACTGGAAAAAAAATATTGACATTATATCAGGTACTGAACTGATTTTTGTATTATTTTAATCTATAAAAGGTCGCTGTATTAGTGCGCACATTTATTAAGTTACATGTATTTACATGTATTTATTAAATCTTATTAGTTTTACTCTGTGTGTCTGTCTGCCTGGCCGCCGGCCGAACATTAAAAACTGATCATTTTTTGCCAACTCTCCTGGGAGAACGGTTTGAGTTTTTCAAATTCTGTTT